>JAZHYW010061229.1:0-15787 GCA_037355805.1 Ixodes ricinus
CTCAACAAGCCTTGGGAGGCTCGATGCCGAATCCGCCGTTCATCTTGTCGTGAAAAAAATGTGGAGCTTCATCGGTCCCGTCAAAAGAGCCTGTGTCCCGTGTCCCGGCAGGAAAACTAAGTGCGGCAATACCGGGAGGTGAAGTTGCCAAGGACAAACGACGCCAATATCCTCCGCAAACGTCGAGGGGCTCCACACTAACGACAAGAAGCATCGGAACGATGCTTCTGTGACGGTGTCGAATAACCTGTGGACGTTACCATCGACGGCCACCACGCGATGGTACTCGTCGACACCGGAAGACGATCCGTTTTAGTGGGAAGCACTCCTCGCCGCCTTCGGAAGGTGGTGACGCCGTGGGATGGACCCGAAAATCCAAACCGCCGGCGGACATCTCATCACACCAGTAGGAAAATGTACTGCGCGAGTGGACATCCGCGGGGAGACCTGTCCCGTGAAATTCGTCGTCCTCAAGGACTGTTCGAGAGACGTCACCCTAGGCATGGGTTTTCTGTGGAGTACGGTGCTGTGATCGATCTTGGAGCAAACAACTTGACGCGGCGAAAACCTGTTCTAACTCCGGAAGGGTCCAAAATTACGCCAGCCTCCGTTCGTGTCATTGCGGGCCACGTGAGCCTGCCGCCTCGGTCGAGTGTTCCAGTGCCTGTCGTGACCGACGCAGTCGCCCGCAGGAAGGTTCTTCTTGAAGGCGACGTCCAACTGCTCCTCGGGAGAAGTATACGCATCGCAAGGGGCGTAACAGAGCAGCAGGATAGGCGCACTGTGGTCCTCGTGACGAACTTCCGACAGGAGGCGCAGCACCTCACGAAAGGTGCCGCTGTAGAACACGTCGAGGAACTCCAGGCCGACGCCGAAATCGCCACGATCTCCGACGAGCCCTCGACATGTCAGACGTCGCACTACACCGCGCGCCGCAGCTCGACGTTAACCCCAAGCTCAATGCCGCGGAACGACGACAGACAGGAGACCTCGCCGCATTCAGCGACTGCTTTGCGACGACGTCGAAAGTGCGCCAGACAACAGGTGCGAAACATCGCATCGTTACTAACGAGGATGCGCTCCCTGTGCATCGGCCGCCGTACCGGGTCTCCCAAAGGAAGGAGAGGTCATTCATGAACAAATGCAAAGAGATGACAGTTGCGACGGAGTTGTAACAAGGGGGGTGCAGGTGACAGGGCGGTAGCAGCACGTGAACGGACTAGCTGGTGTAGAGCTAGAAGAAGAGAAGGACGACGGGACTACGAGGGGCTTGGCAAGTGCTGATGTTCCGCCGAGCTATAAACCTTATGTTGTTACTCATACCGACTGGCGACGAGATGAAGACTACGAACCATGCTTGTTATAACACGTTTTTGAGCGGGCTCTGGCAAAATCTAGCGCGAACATCATGCCTAAGTTAGAGCCGTTCACTGGGGAAGGCGGTCAGGAATGGGAAGAGTATGCCGAGATTCTGGATCAGTACTTCATCGCGAACAACATCGTCGCAGACAAGCAACGAGCCGTGTTTCTGAGCAGCTTTGGCAGGCCAACGTATACTCATTGCTGCGCCGGCTTCTGGCAGTGGCACCCACAAGGCCTTCGGAGGCCCCTCTCGCCAGAAGTGTCCAGTTGCTGACGGAGCATTACTCTCCACAACCGTCAGTGATTGTGCGATGATATCATTGCTACTGCCGCACGCAAGACATCGGCAACAGTCAAGGAGTTTGTCGCCGGCCTGCGCCAGCTGGCCGACCGGTGCGAATTCGGGGCGGAGTTGTCGAGCAACCTTCGGGACCGCATCGTGCACGGCATTAGGAATGACGAGATGCGGAGGCGGCTGCTAAAGGAGCCAAACTTGACGTTAGATCGCTGGTGGAGTTAATCACCAGCATGGAAGCCGCCCCAAGAGGTGCTGAACTGATAACCGGCCGAGGAAGCGGGACAGCCGAGACAGTGGGGGACCGCGTGACAGCACCGTCGACATAGGCGCAGTCAGCAGAGGAACGACGCAGCTGTTTTCGTTGCGGCGGCCAGCACCGAAAGTCAACATTCAAGTTTGTAAATAGTGTTTGTTTTAAATGACGGTAACAAGGTCATATATAAAGAACTGTGCCAGAACAAGGCAAGCCACGAAAGCAGAGTCAGCAGCAACTTCAAGCATTGAGTAGGAAACAAGAAACAGACGCTGAACTCGACTCAGACATTAGTAAACCGTTCGGTGCACGTTAGGAAAGCTCAAGACAGTGAACATTCAGATTCGAGCGTCGTGGGGGCACCTTGGCCGCTGACTCCCGAGCGAAAAAATAGCTCTACTGAGAAATGGGCCAAAAGAGGCACCAGACTTCAAGGACCCACTATTTTTTGCAGAAGTGACGATACAAGAAACGACTGTTCAAATGGAGCTGGGTACCGGAACTGTGTTTTCTGGTTATGGATGAGACTGAGTTCGAAAGACGGTTTCAAGATACCATCATCGAACCATCAACTGTTAAACTGCGGGACTACTTCGGTCAGCTGGCTGCCGCAGTCGGCAGAGCCACGGTCCTCACAGAGTTCGGCGGGAAGCTGAGCTACTATCTTTGTTTTTGGTACGAGGTGGTTCCCGGGCTCTATTGGGACGGAACTGGACAAGGTCTTCCAACATGCCTCTAGATCAGCTCGTCAATGTGCATCAAGGTGAGCGGCACTGAAGAGTTGGCAGGCAGATTTAAGTGAGTATTTTCTGAAGAATTAGGGACGCTGAGGAAAATGAAAGCGACTGTCAGCGTACTGGAGGGAACCTGATTCAGGTTTTTTCGACCACGAACTGTACTTTTTTGCGTTGCAAGACCTGGTAGTGCAAGAGTTTTAACGCTTAGAGTGCGACGGGATTTGGACCCCCGTATGAACGTCAGTGTGGGCGGCGCCTATCGTACCTACATGTACTAAAGAAGGATGGTAGGATAAGGATTTCAGGCGATTTCAAACTCACAGTTAATGAAGTGGTCGTTACAGAAGTGTATCTGATACCGAGACTGGAATAAATCTGGACGAAGCTTGCTGTGGGAACGACGTTCTCGAAGTTAGATTTCCGCGATGCGTACCAGGATATCGAACTGGATCCGGCAGTTAAAACGTTTGTCAATATTAACACGCAAAAAAGACTGTTTCAATACGACAGGCTGCCTTTCGGGGTAGCGTCGGCTCCCGACATATTTCAAACACAGATGGAAAATCTTCGGCAAGAGTGTAACGGCACAATTTTTTTATTTTGACGACATCCTGGTCACAGGTGCCGCAGAAAATGACCACTGCCAGAGTCTGGAGGCAGTCTTAGAGAAGTTAAGTGAGGCAGGATTGAAACTCAAGCTGGCAAAGCGTTCACTGTTCCAAAGAAGTGTGGAATACTTGGGACCCATTATTGACGCTGAAGGAACTCACTCAACACCAAAAAAATCGAAGCGGTAATTGAGGGGCCAGAATCATTGAATGTTAAAGAACTGCAGAGTTACCTGGGATTACTGAACTTTTACCAGAAGTTTATAACAAACGTGTCATCTGTGTTGCATCTCCTTCACAAACTTCTAAAAAAGGGGGAGGCCTGGAGTAGGGATGCTGAGGAGCTAGCGGCGTTCAGTACGAGCAAAGCGATGTTGACGTCTGCATCGGTTCTAGTGTATCAGTATCCGAGCCAGTCAGTGGTGGTATTTGCGATGCTTCACCATATAGTGTTGGGGCGGTGTTGGCGCACAGAACAAATTCCGGTGAAGAAAGGCCTATAGCTTCTGCATCCGGGCGTCTAAACGCAGCTGAAAAAAACTACAGCCAACTAGATAAAGAAGCCCTGGCAGTAATATACAGAGTGACAAAATTTAACCATTCCTGTGGGGTCGACAATTTGACATTTGCACAGACCACATGTCATTGCTGAGTCTTCTAGGACATGATCGGGAATTCCACAACAGTGTTCTCCTCCAGTGCTTCGATGGCTGTTAACGTGTGCGCTTACTGCTATCTACTGGTATATCGACTAGGGGTCAATCTAGGCAATGCTAAAGGGTAGCCCGTGATTCACGCTTGTTTTAACCGTCTCCCAGATTTGCTTGCCGAGCAATCGTAAGAAAATATGGGAGCTGGCTTAAAGATAACCCGTTATTCACGTGCTAGCCTTTAGCGGCCCCCAGATTTGCTAGCCCAGTAATCGCAAGAAATTCTGGGAGCCGGCCAAAGGGTAGCCCGTGATTCACACGCTTTTTCTTAGCCAACTCTCAAATTTGCTTATCCGGTAAGCACAAGAAACGTTGGGAGCCTGCTAAAGGGTAACCCGTGATTCACACCTTTAGCCGCCTCCCAGATTTGCTTGCCGAGCAAGCGTAAGAAAATATGGGAGCTGGCTTAAGGATAGCCCGTTATTCACGTGCTAACCTCTAGCCGGCCCCCAGATTTGCATACTCGGCGAGTGCAAAAAATGGAAGCCACCTAAGGGTGGCCCGTATGACTTACGCGGAAGCCTTTAGCCGACTCCCAGATTTGCTTGCCCGGTAAGCGCAAAAAATCGGGGAGCCAGCTAAAAGGTGGCCCATGGTGACGCTAGCCTTTAGCTGACTCCCCGATTTGCTTACCCTGCAAGCACACGAAAATCTGGGATTCGGCTAAGGTAGCCCGGGAATAACTGAGTCGCGTTTATCAACACTTCCTAGATAAGAAGGCTGAAATGTTAGCTTTCTTATGTTTGTCACAAGTGTTGCGAGAGCGAGACTCGTCTTCAATCAGCGAGAAGCCTACGAGTTCACAGACAAACGCGGATGCAGTACTCGTGTCCCAACTGTTCCAAGCATTCACCCCCTTGGGCGACGTTGAAATTCAGCCTTGTTGTCTTTACACGTATTCACCTCAGAGTATCAAAGTAAAAAATAAGTCCGACTTCTCGCGGAACCTTACCACTCTTCTCCCTTCGTGTGTTAAATTAAGATTTATTGTAGGTAATAAATCTGGACGAAGCTTGCTGTGGGAACGACGTTCTCGAAGTTAGATTTCCGCGATGCGTACCAGGATATCGAACTGGAGCCGGCAGTTAAAACGTTTGTCAATATTAACACGCAAAAAAGACTGTTTCAATACGACAGGCTGCCTTTCGGGGTAGCGTCGGCTCCCGACATATTTCAAACACAGATGGAAAATCTTCGGCAAGAGTGTAACGGCACAATTTTTTTATTTTGACGACATCCTGGTCACAGGTGCTGCAGAAAATGACCACTGCCAGAGTCTGGAGGCAGTCTTAGAGAAGTTAAGTGAGGCAGGATTGAAACTCAAGCTGGCAAAGCGTTCACTGTTCCAAAGAAGTGTGGAATACTTGGGACCCATTATTGACGCTGAAGGAACTCACTCAACACCAAAAAAATCGAAGCGGTAATTGAGGCGCCAGAATCATTGAATGTTAAAGAACTGCAGAGTTACCTGGGATTACTGAACTTTTACCAGAAGTTTATAACAAACGTGTCATCTGTGTTGCATCTCCTTCATAAACTTCTAAAAAAGGGGAGGCCTGGAGTAGGGATGCTGAGGAGCTAGCGGCGTTCAGTACGAGCAAAGCGATGTTGACGTCTGCATCGGTTCTAGTGTATCAGTATCCGAGCCAGTCAGTGGTGGTATTTTGCGATGCTTCACCATATAGTGTTGGGGCGGTGTTGGCGCACAGAACAAATTCCGGTGAAGAAAGGCCTATAGCTTCTGCATCCGGGCGTCTAAACGCAGCTGAAAAAAACTACAGCCAACTAGATAAAGAAGCCCTGGCAGTAATATACAGAGTGACAAAATTTAACCATTCCTGTGGGGTCGACAATTTGACATTTGCACAGACCACATGTCATTGCTGAGTCTTCTAGGACATGATCGGGGAATTCCACAACAGTGTTCTCCTCCAGTGCTTCGATGGCTGTTAACGTGTGCGCTTACTGCTATCGACTGGTATATCGACTAGGGGTCAATCTAGGCAATGCCGATCGGCTGCGTCGGCTGCCACTGCCTGGATTCTTGTTCAAGGACCGCGTGGCCGGGGAAGTGTTGATGCCGGAAAAGGCGTTTCCGTCGTTGTTGTCGGCAGCAGCGGTAGCACAGGCTACAAATAGGGATCCCATGTTGTCGACAGTAAGAGAGGCTTTATGGTCTAGGAAGCGTCTGCCGGAATCTGCTGATTGCAGGACATTCTCATGTCGACTAGAGGAATACTGTTCCGTGCAGGACAGTTGCGTATTGTGGGGTTGCCGAATAGTGGTACCAACATCACGTGCTACACGCTCAACGATGCTGGCAACGAACGGGCATTGAGGAGATGAAAATGGTCGCTCGGAGACATGTTTCGTGGCCAGGCATTGACGAGGCCATTGAAAAGAAAGTAAATGGTTGTGCCTTATCTCAAGTTCACTGGCGGGCACCAAAGTCGGTGCAACAAATACCATGGCCATTTCCGGAAAACGCATGGTCACGTCTACATGTTGACTTTGGGGGCGTTTCATGGCATCTAGATCTTGGTGTTAGTTGATGCATTCTCCAAGTGGATGGAAGAGCACCGACTGCCCTCCCCATCGGCTAAAGCCACCGAGGAGTGTTTGCGATAAATGTTTGCCTACACGGCCTACCTGATGTGGTCGTCAGTGATAACGGCCCGGCGTTCGTCAGTGCTGAATTCAAAAAATTCCTGGAAAGAAATGGAGTTCGTATTATCCTTATTCCACCGTATCACCAAGCCTCAAACGGCACTTCAGAGAGGGTGGTAGAAACTATCAAAGAAAATCTAAAGAAAGCTAAACCATAATATTTCGAAGTAAAGATTCCAAGAATTATTTTTAATTACAGAATGACGCCACACCACCTGACCGAATGAACACCAGCGAAGCTGTTGATGGGGCGACGCCTAAAAACTTCCCTGGTCCTGCAGCACCCAGATCTCCGAGTCAGAGTAGAGTTCAAGCAGCTGCAGCAGAAGGAGCGAGAGGACAAATCGGCAAGGCGAGACGGATTACCACAGCCTGGCGATCGTGTCTGGGCTCGAAATTTCAGACCCGGAGATCGTTGGGTCCCTGCGATAGCTGAGCATTCGACCAGCACATCGTCGGCACGAGGGATGTTGGAAGATGGCGGTACCTGGAATCGCAACGGCGATCACCTGAGGCAACGAACCCCAGTTCCACCACAAGTCACCTTGGATGTGCAGCCGCCATTGGAGAGTGCACAAGACAACATGATGTGCAGCCACCATTGGACAGTGTACTGAACATGCCTCTTGGGCAACAAAACCTCATGCAGCCCCAAGACAACGTAGCTAGGCAGACACCGTTAGAAAGTGTGGTAAATCTACCTGGTGAACTTGTGCGTGACACGGGCAGTCCTTGTGTGTCTAGAGCCAGGCACCGAGTGCGATGCGGGAACGGTCAGGGCAGGATGTGCAGGCGGAACCTTTGAAACGATCAACTAGACAACGCAGACCCCCGCTACGGTACTCTCCTTGATTGACACTGTTAGTTGACGGGGAGGGGCGAGGAGTGTGCGGGTGTTCAGTGGAAAGGGTGGTGGCTGCACGTGAACGGCGCTAGGTGGTCTGGCGTTAGAAGAGCAAGGACGAAGGGACTACGACGGGACACTCGGAGCTTGGGCTTGGGCAAGTGCTGATGTTCTAGCGATCTATAAACCTTATATTGTTATCATTACAATGCGTGATTGAAATTTCGGGTTTTCTAAAATGCTTAGGTTGCGTTCATTGAGTCCGCGGCACAAAATTGCGATATCGAAATTCATTTTAGTGCGCCTTGAAAAGGATGCTGAACTAAAAATCAAATTTCAGAAAACAACGCCGAGTCAATAGGCGGGACGCTACAAATCCCAAAACGTCACTCATAAAGCGGTATCTCCAACGGATCGTCATATTTTTGTAAAAGAAGAGCCCGTCTCGCACAAGGCTGAAAAGAAGCGTGACCTCGCGATTCTCATTTCTCTTATTTTTCGTTCTGAGCTCTGCGAGAGCTACGGAGAGGAAAGGGAGCGAGGCCATTTCTCCTTCTTTTTCAACTCTTCTGCGATAAGATGATGTCATCAGTCTCCTCATTTGCTCCTTGATTTTACAGAAATACGGCCATCGATCCAGCTCGAGGTGAGGCTATATGAGTAATGTTTTGTTGTTTATGGCGTCCTGTTGAACACTTCTGCAAGCTTATTTTGTGAAATCCGAATTTCGGTTCAGCATTCCTTTAAGGCGAGAGCGTAATATCATTCGTTCCCCACGTGCAAAAAAAAAATCAACACAATTTGAATTGTGATTGCCAGATTTACCATCTCACTATAATTTAATAGCTTTTTTTCATATCTTTACGTCGACCAAGAGGTACGACATGTCCACTGAACTCTCCTCTCTCCCAGTCTCTGGAGCATGAACGTCCCTCCGACCCCAGACGTGTATTAGGAAATGCAACATGCGTAAGTCAACAGCCCGATTTCGGGCACTCTGACAAGCAAGTTTCTATGGACGTCGGATCACCGGATTTACAGAGGGACGAGAGAGAGGGGTGAGGGGAGTGGGGACGATCCTTGGGTAAACACGCCTAAATAATTGACGTGCGAGCCTTTAGCCGACTCTCGATTTGCTTGCCCGGTAAGCGCAAGAAAATATGAGAGCCGGCTAAAGGATAGCCCGTGATTCACGCGCTAGCCTTTAGCAAATTCCCTAATTTGCTATCCCAGTAAGCGCAAGAAAATCTGGGAGCCGGCGAAAGGATAGCCAGTGATTCACGCGTTAGCCTTTAGCCGTCTCTCAGATTTGCTTGCTCGGTAAGCGCAAGCAAATCTGGGAGCCGGCGAAAGGATAGCCCGTGATTCATGCGCTGGCCCTTAGCCTACTCCCAGATTTGCACACGCGGTAAGCGCAACAAAAAACGTCTGGAAGCCTGCTAAAGGATAGCCCGTTATTCACATGCTAGCCTTTAGCCGACTCCCAGATTTGGTTGCCCGGTAAGCGCAAGAAAATATGGGAGCCGGGAAAAGGATAGCCCGTGATACGCGCGTTAGCCTTCAGCCGGCTCCCTGATTTGTTAGCCCAGTAATCGCAAGAAAATCTGGGAGCCGGCTAAAGGGTAGCCCGTGATTCACGCGCTTGTTCTTAGCCAACTCTCAAATTTGCTTATCCGGTAAGCGCAAGAAACTTTGGGAGCCTGCTAAAGGATAGCCCGTGATTCACACCTCTTAACCGTCTCCCAGATTTGCTTGCCGAGCAAGCGTAAGAAAATATGGGAGCTGGCTTAAGGATAGCCCGTTATTCACGTGCTAGCCTTTAGCCGACTCCCAGATTTGGTTGCCCGGTAAGCGCAAGAAAATATGGGAGCCGGGAAAAGGATAGCCCGTGATACGCGCGTTAGCCTTCAGCCGGCTCCCTGATTTGTTAGCCCAGTAATCGCAAGAAAATCTGGGAGCCGGCTAAAGGGTAGCCCGTGATTCACGCGCTTGTTCTTAGCCAACTCTCAAATTTGCTTATCCGGTAAGCACAAGAAACTTTGGGAGCCTGCTAAAGGGTAGCCCGTGATTCACACGCTTGCTTTAACCGTCTCCCAGATTTGCTTGCCGAGCAAGCGTAAGAAAATATGGGAGCTGGCTTAAGGATAGCCCGTTATTCACGTGCTAGCCTTTAGCCGGCCCCCAGATTTGTTAGCCCAGTAATCGCAAGAAAATCTGGGAGCCGGCTAAAGGGTAGCCCATGATTCACGCGCTTGTTCTTAGCCAACTCTCAAATTTGCTTATCCGGTAAGCGCAAGAAACTTTGGGAGCCTGCTAAAGGTTAGCCCGTGATTCACACGCTTGCTTTAACCGTCTCCCAGATTTGCTTGCCAAGCAAGCGTAAGAAAATATGGGAGCTGGCTTAAGGATAGCCCGTTATTCACGTACTAGCCTTTAGCCGGCCCCCAAATTTGTTAGCCCAGTAATCGCAAGAAAATCTGGGAGCCGGCTAAAGGGTAGCCCGTGATTCACGCGCTTGTTCTTAGCCAACTCTCAAATTTGCTTATCCGGTAAGCACAAGAAACTTTGGGAGCCTGCTAAAGGGTAGCCCGTGATTCACACGCTTGCTTTAACCGTCTCCCAGATTTGCTTGCCGAGCTAGCGTAAGCAAATATGGGAGCTGGCTTAAGGATATCCCGTTATTCACGTGCTAGCCTTTAGCCGGCCCCAGATTTGTTAGCCCAGTAATCGCAAGAAAATCTGGGAGCCGGCTAAAGGGTAGCCCATGATTCACGCGCTTGTTCTTAGCCAACTCTCAAATTTGCTTATCCGGTAAGCGCAAGAAACTTTGGGAGCCTGCTAAAGGGTAGCCCGTGATTCACACGCTTGCTTTAACCGTCTCCCAGATTTGCTTGCCGAGCAAGCGTAAGAAAATATGGGAGCTGGCTTAAGGATAGCCCGTTATTCACGTGCTAGCCTTTAGCCGGCCCCCAGATTTGTTAGCCCAGTAATCGCAAGAAAATCTGGGAGCCGGCTAAAGGGTAGCCCGTGATTCACGCGCTTGTTCTCAGCCAACTCTCAAATTTGCTTATCCGGTAAGTGCAAGAAACTTTGGGAGCCTGCTAAAGGGTAGCCCGTGATTCACACCTTTAACCGCCTCCCAGATTTGCTTGCCGAGCAAGCGTAAGAAAATATGGGCAGCTGGCTTAAGGATAGCCCGTTATTCACGTGCTAGCCTTTAGTCAACTCCAGATTTGGTTGCCCGGTAAGCGCAAAAAATAGTGGGAGCCGGCAAAGGATAGCCCGTGATTCACGCGCTAGTCGGCTAGCTGTCTCCCAGATTTGCTTGCCCTGTAATCGCAAGAAACTTTGGGAGCCTGCTAAAGGGTAGCCCGTGATTCACACGCTTGTTTTAACCGTCTCCCAGATTTGCTTGCCGAGCAAGCGTAAGAAAATATGGGAGCTGGCTTAAAGATAACCCGTTATTCACGTGCTAGCCTTTAGCCGGCCCCCAGATTTGCTAGCCCAGTAATCGCAAGAAAATCTGGGAGCCGGCCAAAGGGTAGCCCGTGATTCACGCGCTTTTTCTTAGCCAACTCTCAAATTTGCTTATCCGGTAAGCACAAGAAACGTTGGGAGCCTGCTAAAGGGTAACCCGTGATTCACACCTTTAGCCGCCTCCCAGATTTGCTTGCCGAGCAAGCGTAAGAAAATATGGGAGCTGGCTTAAGGATAGCCCGTTATTCACGTGCTAACCTCTAGCCGGCCCCCAGATTTGCATACTCGGCGAGTGCAAAAAAATGGAAGCCGCCTAAGGGTGGCCCGTATGTGACTCACGCAGAAGCCTTTAGCCGGCTCCCAGATTTGCTTGCCCGGTAAGCGCAAAAAATCTGGGAGCCAGCTAAAGGGTGGCCCATGGTTGACGCGCTAGCCTTTAGCTGACTCCCCGATTTGCTTACCCTGCAAGCACACGAAAATCTGGGATTCGGCTAAAGGGTAGCCCGTGAATAACTGAGTCGCGTTTATCAACACTTCCTAGATAAGAAGGCTGAAATGTTAGCTTTCTTATGTTTGTCACAAGTGTTGCGAGAGCGAGACTCGTCTTCAATCAGCGAGAACACGAGTTCACAGACAAACGCGGATGCAGTACTCGTGTCCCAACTGTTCCAAGCATTCACCTCCTTGGGCGACGTTGAAATTCAGCCTTGTTGTCTTTACACGTATTCACCTCAAATTATCAAAGTAAAAATAAGTCCGACTTCTCGCGGAACCTTACTAATTTTCTCCCTTCGTGTGTTAAATTAAGATTTATGTAGGTACATCTTAAATTAGCCTTGTTTTCTTTTTGTTTGTTTTTTATCAAGACGTACTAGTTTCAAACGCTCAAAAGCATCGTTTCTTCATCCGACAACAAAATCTTGTAAGAACTACTTTGTGCGGCGCATGATTAATGCACAAAACTTTCCTCTTTCCTGGTGCGTCAACTAGTTTACATAGCTTGAAAGTGCCGCCATTGCTGAGTACTGACAGTTATTTCTACTTACTGGTCGCTTCGAACTACAACTTCTGTGGTGTAAAACGAACACGGCAAACCGAACGATCGCGGCGCATAAAGTTCTGGCATGGCCATGAACGACCTTACATGCAAGCTATGTATAGACTACAGTGTTCTAGAGAGTTGTAGTGGCAAGAGCGGCGGCCGCCGCGTGAAGATTTTGCGCGTAGACGACACCGTAGCGCTGCTGTTCTGAGCCCTAGGAACGTGCCCCCGTCAGCTTCGTCGTCGGCGCTGCTCGGCGTGTACTACTGTGGTTCGACTGGAGCTTTTCGCGACGCAGAACAATTGCTAATGTGAAAAATTGTAGGTTTTTCTTTGGAATAATGCCTCTAGAGTGTGTGCTATCCTCTACTTTCATTATTCGAGTGCTTTTGATGGAGACATTTAATTATTATCGACTCCCCCCCCCCTTCCCAGGACTGACAGGTCGTTCAGCAACGCTATCACTTGGGCGGCACGCTTAATAGCTGCAAAAGAAACCACGCGATACTGATATAACGAAGAAAAAAAAACTAATAAATCTCAATAAATCTCTCACTTTTTTAATAGTGAGAGGAACAATAAACTGGTGTATTGTTTTTTTGTGATCGTGTTGCTGATGCGGGGACCAGCGTTGTGTAAGGTGCAAGGCCGAGCGCGTTTGGGAGCGGCCAAGATGCCACTGCAACTGGCGAACATATACCAAATTGTCTTTTGTGAAAGGCAGTCTATGAAGAAAATATACCTCGATTGGGCGTACATGAAGCATTAAAATACAATATGAACACTAACTTGAACAAACCTTCAAGTGAAAAATTACACCATCTTCCCGAGGGGAACCATGGGGTGATGCGGAGCATCGTGTTGGTTCCGAGGAAAGAGTCAGTTGCGTGCTGACGTCGAGAGATGGCGCCACCGACTGCCATAGCGTTACCCCCTACGGGAGCCTTCGTCGCGGCTCGCGGCAGAGAAACTTAAAACGCTCGCCACTCGCCGTTTATTTTTTTCGAAGCTGTCTAGCGTTACGTCCGACGTAACCCAAGTTACGTCCGGATCTCCGCCTTTCCTAGGTTCACGGGGGAGAGAGAGGAGGGCGGGGGGAGGGGTTGGGTATACGCGTTTCCAGTGCTCCGTCCGGACGTAACGCTAGCCACAGCGTATTTTTTTCACACTTGAAGGAGAAGAGACTAGAGGAGGAGAGTTGCGCGTGCGCGCGCGGTGTGAGTAGAAGCGAACGCACGCGCAGTGCACGCAGCTGGTAGAGAGAGAGAGCGGAGAGAGTAACGCGCAGCTGTTAGAGAGAGGGAAGGAGGAGAGTTGCGCGTGCGTAATGTGAGTGCGGACTACAAGGCCGCGGGACATAGACCCGAGCACGGTGTAAGATAATACTCTTCAGGTGAGGACAGCGCGCTCCTCGCGCAGTGCAGATAAAGTTCGGCGCCGGCAGAGGACTCGTCGACCCGTGGGCACGGCAAAGACGGCTCGTGCCGCGTCATGCTCCACACGCGCAGAGCTCCAGCGAGGTTGTCGCTCGTGCAGAAAGACCACTTTTTTCGCTTCTCACACAGTTTCTGCCGTTTGGCCGCCGGCGACACTGTCAGCCGCGGGCGCGGTGGCCGCGGAATAATGCAGCCTTTCGGATGCCCGTCGAACGAACACTATTTGATTCCTGCGCGCCGCGCGTTCAGCCCCGCCGTGTCCTCGCCTAAAGAGTGTATCTTACACCGTGGACCTGAGCAAGAGATGCTCCGCATCTAAAACAAAATTATTCCCAACTCATTGCTTTATGACCTCTCAAAAGTGGTAATACACTTCATCGACATACACAGCAAGCACATGACAGATATCCAGCAACATAGTACGCAAAAAGACTACAAAATAGTCGTAATATATTGCGGCATATAATTCTAACCTCTTCGCCATTGACGATGTGCACATAGTCCCGAAGGATAAGGCGCGGTTCAAAATGTCTCTCGCATACCGCTGATGTCTCGGCGAGGCGTTTATCTTATCGATTAAGATTTTTTTCCCCAATGTAGTCTGCACGACTCCTCCTTTGGCGCACGAAACAGCGACGGCTTACGATCGCTGGTGCTCCGGCTGCCCTTGTTGACCGGCTAGCCCGACTTGCATCCCGGCGCGAAGCAGTGTGTGTGTCCATCTTTTTCATTGCATTTATGACTGAGACGGCAACGGAACGGTGAAGACTGCCCACCACTACACCCCAAAGAAAAGTGCTAGGTGCTACGTTCGGGAGAAGCGTACCACCTCAGCTTCGTCGTCTTCTTCGCTCATCGCACATCTGCCATCTGCCACAAATTATTCTAGGGCACGGAACTCCAGCGCCACTCGCGGCCATCTACGTTGACCGTCTTCACGCTGCCCATTGTGAGCGGGCGCCGCTCTTGCCACTACATCCTCTAGAACAATGTAGTATAGACAGTGTCTAAGCCTCGCCCCCCTCCTCCCTCTCCACGCGAACCAGACAATGTGACGTCCATGAAAACGGGCCAATAAGAGTGCCGAAATTGAGCTGTTGACTTACCCCGCGAGATTTCCCAAATACGCTCACCGGGCACCCCGAGCAGCAGATGTTGAGCGTAGAATTTGTGAAGACGTTTCTTTTTTTATTCCGTATATATAAACCCAATTAACCGCCGTACAGGAATCTTCCACATAAACTACGTCACGAAGTAATATCCACGCTACCAACATTGCGAGCCAATGGGGCCCACTTAGCCTCTTGTAAAGCGTATAGTGTGATAACTGTGGCTTAGCTTAAATGGAAACTGAAGCAGTTCTTTGTTTGAGTAAAAACTAGGGGTGTGCGAATATTCGAAATTTCGAATACGAATAGAATATTTTCCTTATTCGAAACGTATTCGATTCGAAAATTGCATATTCGGAAAAACGGCGAATATTCGCACAAACTGCGAATATTCGAGCAAGTAACGAATAATCTGCCTGCCACGCATTCCCTTATGAATATGTTTATTCACTGAGAAAGGTGTATGATGCGTTATCGGTCTGCTCCGTTTCTGTCTGTCCGATGGCAGCAAAGATAAAATCAGTTTAATTTTTTTTTTCACCAAGCCCTTTGCTGTGTGGCACTTTTATAGCAATATGGGATGTAATTGCGCGTTCTATAAATTGATACAATAAAATAAACCTGGAGAGTGAAATATAAATATAAAATATTTCTCTAAAGTGTTATCTAATATAAATGTTTGAGAAGTAAAAAACCGAAAAATGACCGCATCTCCACGTGGTGAATGATGTTGATTGGGGCGAGGCTCGGGTGGTGCTGATGATACTGATTTTAGTCATAGGTATTGCTGCTTGTTGTCGGCGTTAACGCTTTGCCGCCGCTTCCCGAGCTCTCAACTCCGGGTCCGCTTGGCGTTTTTGACGCTGTGCAGCAGCTTCTCGCGCCCTGGTCTCCGGAGCAGCTTGCTGTCTACGTAGACGCTGAGGCGCTGCATGCCGAGCTTTTCGGTCCTTTTCATTCATGGCAGTAGGAGAATGTGTGGTTTTCTTCTTTTTCTTCTTTTAAGCAGACAGCTTGGATGGCATCTCAGAACCCCCTACTCTTTTTCTTCTTCTTTTTCTTTTTTCATAATTTTTTTTCATCTTTTTTTTCCAATTTTTTTTGCCCTACATGAGCACGTGAGCATGTGCTCACGTGCTCGTGAGCACGTGATCTCACGAGCAGAAGCACGAGCACCCGACGCCGGCCTACGGCGGACGGACATACGGACATGGCTAGCTCCTAAGGAGCTTCGCCCCTAAAAA
>JAZHYW010061230.1:0-26776 GCA_037355805.1 Ixodes ricinus
AGTTGACTACAAGAAAAAAATAATCTATAAATGCAGTATTTTGGTTATATGTCCTTTATTTGAGCCGCAATCGGGTGAGATGTGTGCTCATTTGCCTAAATTACAGCAACCTTACCGGCATTGTGCGCCTCTACGATTTCGAAGATATGTTTTTATTTTTGTTTTCGTTTTCAAAAAGCCACGTAAAGTAGGCTAACTTGTGACATTCATTGCAAATTTAAAACTTGAAATAAGAAAGAAACTACATAAGCAGACTACAAAACAATGAGTAACAAGTATATACAAATCAAAAGTCCTCGCAACATGTCGAAAATTGTTTCTATATAGAACGGTTTAATATAAATAGGGGTAGCTACTCATTTACAGCCTATTACAATTAAATGATAAATTCTCTCACCATATCAAAATCTTGTACATAAATCGACTATGTTTAGTATCGCTTTTAAAATAATACCACCTGTAGAATTGCCTTCCACATTGTGCAAAATTTGTGGTAACCAGAGGTCACCACACCTCGCCGTAACCAGTGGTTACGGCGAGGTGTGGAGTGAGCAGGCAACACGGTAACTGCGTTTGTAAGCGAGCGTGGTTTTCTTCAATATCTTCTGCCTAAAGAGTAGAAGATCGACGAGTAATTTACGCAGTCCACTGCGCAAGTAACAAATGATGCGGTACATTCTGGATGACGTGATTTTCATTTGACATTTCCTGTGATGCAACGAGTTAGTTGAAACATTGGCCGACAATTACTTTAAAGCACTCCTCGCAAATATAACAATTCGGTTTTCGGCTCAGAAGTAGTGCGTGCCAAAACAAAATATTGCTTTTTTCAATTAGCGTTATTTCGCGATTTTCCTGTATCTGCATAAAACTAAACACAGAACTATAAAGGCCTCGTTCACACTCTTGCAACCAAGTACGACCGAGAGAGACCAGACCGGTTTTTAAGCCTTTTGCGACCTCTTGGGACCGGGTGCGCTGCTGCGGAGCTGGTCCTAAGAGATCGCAAGAGGCTTAAAACCGGTCTGGTCTCTCTCGGTCTTACTCAGTCGCAAGAGTGTGAACGGGCCTTAATGCTCGTACGTTGCGCATCCGACGTTTCTAACTTTCCCTATCTTTCTAAACGTTCGTGTGTGTCCTAACACCAGAAACTGGCATTTTAAAGGTGAAAAACGAGACGTTGCTAATATGGGACGCACACTTTGATGCAAAGCTGACGTCAAGTGTCTTAAATAGAAAAACATGCATATTTACAATAATATTATTATCTCTTCTGGTGAAGGCTCAGCAACCGTTGCATTCGTTTTCGCACACAGAACAGTGAGTCTCAGAGAAAGCAAGAACGCAGCGTTATTTCCTTCATTTTAACAATGTACACACACACATGCAGGATGGCGCTAATAATGCCCCAAACCGAAACTCTCGTAGCGTGATTTGTGACTGCGCCACGCTCGCTTCTACCCAACCCAGCCACTCCACTTCTGTAAGGAGTCACTAAAATTGCCAGTAAACACACAAAAACGACATCGATACAGTGATATTGTAGTATATTACCTGATTTCAGATAATAACTGTGCCAATATGCATTACATGTTGCATTGAAGTTAAGAAAAAAAAACATAAAATCTTTTTTCGCCAAGAAAAAAACAAGTAAATTTCAACGTTAAGTCTGGTAACAATGTATTTTTGCCGAATCTTTGCCGAATTTCTAGAAAAAGTTCGGCAAAGTTCGGCTTTGCCGAATCCCAAGATTCGGCGCCGAACTTTCGATTCGGCAAAAGTTCGGCCCATCACTAGCTTCCAGTGCCTTTGTAAGTTTTTCATGATTTATTACTCTCAAACGTTTTCGTAATTGTTGTTTTTTAAAAAATTGTGTTTGATCTTGGATAGAACGAGGAGTCTTACAGTACAGATCTGCAAGTGATTGGTTGTTTCATAAATGCAAGGTGGGCGAATTTAGGTTCGTGACCGTTCGGTAACTTGGCGCCGCAATGGGTTTCAGCCGTCTAACAAGCCGCTTTATAGGGTGGTTTCTGTACGGCTCTTAAACCTATGTTTTAAAGCAATTTTGGGTGGACATCTTGCTTTGTTCTCTCAGATAGATCCCAGTGCTTTCTATAAGCGCCAGAGTGTGCGCGTTCGGCGCATACCAAGTGAAAGCGAAGATTCCGAACTGAGTGGCGACGACGACCCTGGAGTGTATGTATGCTTGTGCACTTTCTATAAAAATGATTTGGTTTAAAGTTAATTGGATATTTTAATTCGTTTGTACTCGTAACAACCTTGAAGAAAAGTCGTGAAAACAAGAAAAAGTATAACGAAATTCTTTTAGGAGGTCATTAAAACGTTTTGTCTCATATGTTTTCTTCTTTTTTTTTAGACATTCCCGCTGGTAATGTTCTAGATTCGGACACTGAACCCGAGCCGGAGTCCTTGGACTCCTGATGCCAACTAGTCGTTTGGTCATTCAACGGCATCGACGTCATCTCAGACGGCAACACAATGTGCTCCAGAACCTTCGGGAGGCAAGAAAGTCCAGCGAAGGCCAGTTGGGAAAACTGTAAGTACTTCGACAACATCTGTGGACTTCAAGGTATCGGAGCACCTACGGCAATGCATACTGAACATGAAAAATATGTACGAATTCTTCAAGTACTACTGCACAAGTTCCCCACTGAGCTGATCGTAGAGCAATCAAATCTCTACAGTGTCCAAAATTCACCGAACAGTTCCTTGGGTTATAAGGAAAGGGGCAAACGCCAACCAATCCCTAAAATATCGTAGGGTCCCGACGTTTCGGTGCCGGCTCGGCACCTTCTTCAGGGGGGCTATTTAAAAGAGGAGCAGTTTCTTTCTCTTCTTCTGCGGTGAATGTAGTGCAGTATCTTGGTCTTTTACGGTGGTTAGTTTTGAAACCAGGTGCGGTACCCTCGTTTTCTTCAATGTTCACCTTCAGTTCCTTGGGTATGTCAGAGGAAAAGCTGGAACAATTTATCGGCATACTTTTCCACATGTCGATCACGCAACTGCCTGGGTCTAGGTGTTATTGGATAAAGGAGTTTAACATCCCGAACGTGTCGTCAGTAATGACCTGTAAGCGATTCAAGGAGATCAAAGGCAACCTCCACGTTAAGGACAACATGAGCATCCCAATCGAAAATTCGGATGCCCTTGCGAAACTTCGGCCCTTTCTCGCAGAGGTACTCAAGCCAATGAGAGATGTTCCGAATGAGGAACATTTGACAGTTGATGAGCAGATAATCCCCTTTACAGGATGGCACAGGATCAAATAATACCTTCAAAGAAGCCCCGTAAATGGGTTTATAAGGTCTATGTACTTTCCTGAGTTAGCGGTTTATGCTACTCATTTTTCACCGGGAGGAATGACAATGTGCTCTTCAATGGAGAAGATGACTGTGGAGCAAGCTCCAACGTTGTCATGAGACTGGCGAGGGAGGTTCCAGATGGGATGTCACACAATGCTTTTCTACGACAACTATTTTACAAGCCTCTCTCTGCAAGTCTACCTCTCGAAGAGAGGCATAGAGAGCACTGGCACAGCACGTGCAAACAGACTCCATGGATGCAAGTTGAAATCGGATAAAGAGATAAAGAAGGAAGGCTGTGGCGCTGTCGACGCTAAAGAAACCACTGATGATGGGGTAGTCTTGAAAGCCACTAAGTGGCATGACAACCGACCAGTTCATTTGCTTTCAAATTTTGCTGGTGTAGATCCCACAAGTACAGTGAAGAGGTGGTCATCAGCCGAAAAGACGACTATTGGTGTCGAATGCCCTTCCGTTGTAGTTCTTTACAACAAGAACATGGGAGGCGTCGACCTCTTGGACTCTCTTCTTGCGTTGTATCGCATTCGCTTGCGATCAAAGAAGTGGTACCACACGATTTTTTTTATGCAATAGACATGATGCTTGTCAGCTCATGGCTTCTTTATCGCAGAAGCCTCAAGTAAAGAGCGACGCTTTCTCTCTGTTTGTTCAAGGCACAAGTTGCCGAAGCTCTCTGCAAAGCCGGAAAAGCTGACAAGCCAAAGCGGGGACGGCCGTCCATTAAGGAGGTTGAGGCCCGTTTCGAAGTCAAGAAGCACAGAGGGCCGGAAAACTCCCCTGCCTTGCAAGGACGCACGCCTTGATGGAATTGCACATTTCCCCATCATGACAGCACAGAGAGGACGGTGCAAGATGCCTGACTGCCAGGGAACATCGCGTGTCTTGTGCAGAAAATGCAGCTTGCATTTGTGTTATACCCGGGAAAAGAGATTGCTTTTACACGTTTCATACCGCATAAATATTGCGCGTAATGGAGCCATGTTACCCAACGGTAACATTCCTGTTTCATGTAAAGTTGTTGAATAAACAGTTTGAAATTTTTTTACAGTGTTACTGGTAATATAACAGTGCTTAACAAGCAAAGTATATTTTTTTATAAGTTACGAAATATACCGCTCCATAGAGGTTTAAAATAAAAAGGATTGTTGTTCTTAAAACATGCGCCACGAATTATAAAAATTTTAATCAAAAATAAAAAATACGATTGCTCCTCGTTGCCTGAATCCAAATGAAACTGCCCATGTATAGCTTGTAAACGACTTAATTTTCGCGAATTTCGCGAATCGCTTACAATTCGCAAAAGATAAGTCTCGCGAACCATTCCGGTAAAATGTAAACACATTGCAATCTATACTGAAATCCCACCGCGTCGCGAAAATTAGAACCCGCGAATTATTCAAAATTTTCACCTTTTACCTCAGTCGCGAATTATTGAGCCAGCGAAAAATAAGCCGTTTACAGTATATTGCTGAAAAACGGCAAGAACAATTTTGTTATATTCAGACCAGTTTTAATCCGACATTTGTCCTTAAAAAAAAATTGGGTTGTGGGGGATATTTATACAGCGTGTAGTTGGTCAGCCATTTTTAAAGTTGCGACGAGTCACTCGCTGTAGGTGAGCAATTTAGCCAGTGCGGTACAACCAGCCCGGGGTCTTTAACGTGCGCCACGCAGTAGTGATACACGACCGCACGCCGGTACGACGCTCCCTTAGAGCGAAACTGGCAGGGGGGGGGGATTAGTGCACGGCATCTGTGCCAAACAAATGGCTGCCTTTTTGAGACAGGCGAAGAAAGAGGTTGAAGATGCTACCACGCGGATGATATAGAGCAGGGGTGGCAAAGGACACGGAATAAGAGCCGCAGGCAAAAGTTAAACAAAATTACCGCATCTCCACGTGGTGAATGATGTTGATTGGGGCGAAGCTCGGGTGGTGCTGATGATACTGATTTTGGTCATAGGTATTGCTGCTTGCTGTCGGCGTTGACGCTTTGCCGCCGCTTCCCGAGCTCTCAACTCCGGGTCCGCTTGGCGTTCTTGACGCTGTGCAGCAGCTTCTCGCGCCCTGGTCTCCGGAGCAGCTTGCTGTCTACGTAGACGCTGAGGCGCTGCATGCCGAGCTTTTCGGTCCTTTTCATTCATGGCAGTAGGAGAATGTGTGGTTTTCTTCTTTTTCTTTTTTTAAGCAGACAGATGGGATGGCATCTCAGAACCCCCTACTCTTTTTAATGCGAATAGCATTCTTTGGATACTTCACGCACTTTTCGCCTATGTATCTATCTATCTATCTGGCTATCTAACCTCTTACGCCGCGGGTCGATAAATAAATAAAAAAGACCGGCGCCGGCTGGGATTCGAACCGTTGACCCTTTGATCAGCAGGCAGACGCGCTAACCACAAAGCTATGAAGGCAGTCATTCAACGCACTCTAAACGGTTGTTTATATCTTTACCATAGGACGCGCTTTACAGCGCTGTCACAGCTACCGGTGCGCCCGCGTTGCATGCACGAGGGCTCATTCCGCTCTCGTGAGGCTGAGCACGGCCGCTAGCTCACCCTCTCCCGCGCTCGGGAGAGGGTGATGGAGCGGCCGTGCTCAGCCTCACGAGAGCGGAATGAGCCCTCGTGCATGGAACGCGCGCGCACCGGTAGCTGTGACAGCGCTGTAAAGCGCGTCCTATGGTAAAGATATAAACAACCGTTTAGAGTACCGTTGGTTGAGACTAGCTGAGACGCCAGAAAGTCTGGTCGGTACCATTTTGAGTGTTTGTGCGTATGGCGCGTGCTTTGCTCGCCTTCCTAAGTGACACAAACGCACGTGCTGGGCTGCGGAGATCGTGCGCAGGGCTGTGAAAGTGTCAACAAATTTAGAATCGCCTCAAGAGTGGGCTGGCGTATCTAGAGTGTGCCGGCCACCTGACGAACGCGCATAACTCCGCACCGTTTGATGCTATTCGCATTAACGTAGATAATCATTCCCAAAGGATGGGTTCTGCTGATTTTTTTTTCTTCTTTTCTTTCTTCATAATTTTTTTATCTTTTTTTTTGCCATTTTTTTTTTGCCCTATACGAGCACATGAGCATGTGCTCACGTGCTCGTGAGCACGTGATCTCACGAGCAGAAGCACGAGCATCCGACGCCGGCCTACGGCGGACGGACATACGGACATGGCTAGCCCCTAAGGAGCTTCGCCCCTAAAATCAGAGAGCAATGGGAAGAAAAGAAAAGCGAGGGGGTTACATTTGACAAGAAACAATTTGGAGGGAACAGTTCTTTTAAAAAGGGGGCCAATATAATTGTCGACTATAACAAATGACACCTGGCAGTAGAACGCTTCTTCAACCGCTAAGCAAATAGAAATGCAAGGTTCGCTTGTCAGCCACTGCCCCTAACGCCCGTTAAACGTATACGGTTGGAAATTCTTTCTAGACCAATAAAGGAAACAGAGTCACTAGACACATCTTTGTGTCAAAAAGCTGTCCAGCTGTATGTACGTAGTACAGTACAAAACTGCCAAGTCTGTGAAATATTTTTTTAATGCGAAAGCATTAACTGTTTTGTGGAGCGAGCCGTGGTAAACCGCACCTTAAAGGGATACTTCAACGAAGTTTGAAATATTCCCGTTGTGTTCAAAAATAGGTTGATTATGAATTTATGATCCACAGTATCCGTAAATGACAATCGCACGTTTGTATTTTGAGCCTGATGGCTGTATTTTTCGTTATAAACGGCCCACTCTGGCAAGCGCTCGGAGAAGGCCCAGCGGAGACCACGTGACATCCAGCGCAATCGTGACGTAGGTCGTCTCAAGACGAGCAAAGCTACGGCGAGGCTGACGTCGAGAGGATGGCCTAGTCGTTCCAGCCACCGAAGCGGCTGCTTTTGCACGAATTTTGAGTGACGGGTTAATCTTCTATAATCTTGAAGGGGAAATTCTAGGTTTGAGCTGTTATGATTACATTGACATAAAAAACGAAACACATAAGAGACGAAACAGACGACACAGCTGTGTCGTCTGCTTTCTGTCCTTCTTGTGTGTTTCTTTCTGTTTTATGTCAATGAAGGGGGACAATAGCGACTTCTGCGTCACACAAAAGGCAGTCTCGGGAAGAGGGGAGTTCCTCCTTCCCTCTTTTCTCGTCGTGGCCGAAGGCGAGACACTGACCGTCACTTGCTGTCAAGGTTCCTAGACGGGCATTACAAGCGAGGCGTTAGCGACATCCACCAGATGCTCTTTCCTAATCGTTTAATTCGTTTTAAAAATTCCTTTTCGAGACTTTTTTAACAAGATACTGGTATGTTCGATCTGATACTGCTCCTTTGAACACATATAGACCAAAAAATGAGCGCCGAAATTTCGTTGTAGTATCCCTTTAAAACCTTTCTCCAAGTGAAGCCAGCTCCCAGCCATGAAACCACGCGAAAAGCCTGGCAACTGCACCTAAATTCCCGATCACAAAGGAGTGAAGGAAAGCTGATGGATTTCGGCTTCGGTCCCATTGGCCCCTGCGCGTCAGTTTCAACGACCGCTCACCCCATGGCGCTAGGTGTCCGTCAGCGCGCCTTTAACACGTCCAAGGTCAGCGCGCCCAGGAGAGCCCGCGCGCTGACAGGGGACGAAAAGTATGATGCAGACGAAATAAGGGTGCGGACAATTAGCGTACTGATCGTTACAATTATCCCCTTGGCCGTCTAACTCACCTGCACAAACCGCATATAAGTGTAGCTTTAGCGGTTTTTTTTTTTTCTTTTTAAACAAATCTGTAAAGCTTTAAAAAAAACACCCTGTATAAGACCTGTACGTTCGAGACGTCAGTGCAGCAAGACGCACAAATTAGATACGACGGCTGCTTAAGCGTTTATTTCGGAGTGTGAACCAATCAGCCTGCCGGCACAAGTTTGGCTTTTGAGGGTGGAAATTTAACCGATGTGCTCATGATTCGCCGCTATGTAATGGCACGGCTATACTGGTCAGTTCTCATGTTCACACCGCCGAAATTGAAACAAATCAAGAAAGAATTAAAAGGTGATCGAGGAACGTATTCTTATTTGGCATTGACGTGTGAAAGTTACGGTGCCCGATGAAATACGGGTTCATGACCGGCCATTAGTTTGCTGAAATCAAAACTGCTTTTTGAGCCACCAGATGGCACTGAATCTTGAAAAGCTATAAAGTGTCACAAAACACGAATCCCGATTCTCCGTAAGGATCCCGATCTGCGCAGATAGGTTTTAGCGTGAAGACGTTACCTCTGTCCAGTAAATCGCTGGTCATTTTTCTGTCGATCGTGGTGATTGGCTAGCCGCGTGCTCCGCGGGAAAGCGGATCCCCAAAGTCTCCATATATAAACAGTGCGTCTATTACTCGAGTGAACGACCAATCCGTAAGTGCTTTCCCTACACGCGTTTAAACATATATAAAACAGAAACGTGGATATCCAAGTGTATACCCAAAATGGTATACGCGTGATCGGCTTCGCCTGATTGACTTGTGTGTCCCATATCTCTCTCTATCTCTCTCTCTCTCTGCTCATTACAGACTACGATGACGATGAATCGGACGTTTTCGAAGATAAACCAAATCCAGTTTGTTACATTAATGCTCCGCTAACCTTTTCATAAAATGTAGCAGACCTGTCTCTGCTATAGTGGGGTAATATATCCACCACACTACGAGTTCCGACCTATGGTTTTGAGCCTGCAACACGCAATAGAAATTTACAACAGCACGCGGGCACGATGCAACGTTGAGGCACGCTAACGCAGCCACCACCGATCCCCACATGTTTTGAAAGTCGTTTATACGTCTATACACGAAACTCCATATGAAAATCACATTTTTAAACGCCGCACAGCTTTTCTGCTTACCCTTTGCCAATCTTATGTGTTCATAAATAAAAAATAAAGTTATATTTTAGCGCTGTTTCACTGTAGGCTATCTTTAAATCCTGTAGCCTTGATTGTCTCCTATGGTGGCCCTATTTCGCGGATTATATTGCGACGAACACAGTACCGGGTAATTAAGCGCAAGATATTCCAACATGTTCATTCAATAAAGGTGTTTCGTTCCTTTACTTATTTCGTCTACACTTTCTTATCTGCTGAATGCGTAGCTTTGTCGCGGCGGCCGAGTAAGCCGTGCCTCGCCCGAGCCAATAGCCACATAGCAAATTACAAGATATTCGTTTTACAACTTATTTAGAGCTCTCCTTACTTAACGCCGTCCATTTCCACCACGTGTATAATCCTTCATAATCCAAATGGTCAACAACAAAAGGCATTCCGAGCGGGTAGTGAATTGTGGCTTGACAGTAGTGTGCTCTTATGGTACGTTAACACCTGAGAAGAAATTCGCTGCCGCGGTAGCGGATCGCTCCCGGCGGCGGCGGCGACGAGCGGGTTGTGTCGGTGAACAGCTGGCGATAGAGGCGACTCTTGTTCACTGCCCTGAGACTAGGGATGCCGCGAACCGGTCGAGATTCGAGTTCGACCAGGTTCGAATTTTTCGACCTTCTTGTGAAAGGTTCGACAAGGGGTTGACTCAGGTTCGACTGCTATGCGCATGCGTGACAGGCTGGCCAGTTGGCTTCGGATTGAATGGTGTTGGCTAAGGGATGAATTAAGGACATCACTGATTGGTTATTTCAGTTAATACAGTACCAAAAATTAAGTTGTAAGCTGCTTTAGTGATTAGAATTAGTTTCCTTTAATTGCAACTGTTCATAAGATTAAAGTAACCCTTTGCATAAAAAAAATTCTCCAAACCTAGACATGCTTGTATCAAGGTCTCGGCCACACTGTCCTCAAAATCGAACCGGTCGAATCTGGTTAAAAGGTCGAAGGTTCGTCAAACCGGTTCGAACCAGTGGAGCCCCGGAGGTTGGACCTCAAGAAACCGGTTCGGCAAAAGCTGCGACGACAGCCCTACCTGGGATCATGTGCTACAGAGCAAGTGACCTGTTTCTTCTGGCAGAGGCTGCGGTGACGTCAAAACGACGCCGAATTCCTGATTGGCTTTGATTCGAAGGATAGTGGCTAGGCCTCTACGCTAGATGTTTTCATATCTACCCACTCATCCTTTTCAATCGGCCGACAAGTGCCGCGGCGTTCTGACATCATCGCAACCCTTGTGCAAGAAGCAGAGGAACTTGCACTTCGCATTGGGCGATTAACGCCAAAGTAGGTGACATACCCCGGCAAAGACGTTCTCACAGGCCGTAGCCTGCCGTACCACACTTCACCTCCCGCGCGCATACCCGCCATAAAGTGCGTGCCCATACCCGCTTACGGGCACGCCTTTTGATGTGACGACCGGAAAGTTGTGAGGAGGTGATTTTTTAAAAAAAGTAAAAAATGGTGAAAGTGCACACCGGGGTTGGGGGGGGGGGGGTTTTGGCATGACGTTTGAACTAACCTCAGACATGAGGTAAGGAAACTGAAAAAAATCAAAATTGAAAGGGGCATGAAAAAAATATATAATAAAAACAACGACTTTTTCAGACGTTTTCATTAATTGATGTAATTCAATTACAGAAATTAAATTACTAATTTAATCACTTTTTTGTAATTTTAATTTTGACTCTTTTTCTACTTACACTATATATTGTCACGAATGACAATTGATGAGGCGACGAATCACTGAAGAAAACTAAACGTTGGATGCAGAGAAATTCTGCCCAATACAAATTAAAAAAAAAGGCTAGCGTCGCAGGCCACAATGACGGCGTAACAGCAGGATCGAGTGCTGGGACGAGACTGACTCCATACGACGTGGCGCGGCCTCTTTTGAGCCTTCCCTGGGAGCGTAAAACATTCTCCCTCTTTTCGTTCTGGAAGTATACATTCTGAGCATGAACAAGCTACACGGCTCTCCAAAGTTCTAGAATATTTTTATTCACATAAAGAAAGAACAACCAACAAGCGGTGGCGGGATTCGAACCCCAGCCATACTCCGTGGGAGTCAAGCGCCGCTGCCGGCTTGGCTAGCTGCATTTTTGTTTTGTTTCTTATTCATTTGGCTAGCTGCGCACGCGGCAATATTTGTCATTGCATTTTTTTTACTGCCAGCATTAATAATAGTAAGCTTTGAGTTAAAATAAGCTGTACTATATTCCATGATTTTCTCAGGCTGGAACTTCGCTCCATAGAGTCACTGCCAAGCAAACATACGCCGAGTGTCCGCCGCGACCAATGTCCTTCTGCCAACTCGTGGGGCTTCGAAAGCGCCAAGCATACGGCCGTGGACGCGCAGCTGAGAAGCTCCCAGAGCCACATCACCACCAGAGGGCACGGGCACAGGACGGGAGAAAGAATCAAAAAAGACGGGGCTGTATTCCGTTACTTCAGTACATGCAACATCTCATCATTACTCGACGTCAGCCACCTCTCAAATAATTAAGAGTGTGAGCTTCCCTGGATCTTTTGTACAGCTGTAGATTGTTGTTATTTTAACAGATTTACTAATCGTCACGCGAAAAAAAAAAAAAAGAAACGTTGACCGCATTATTTATGCGCTGCGGGAAGCAGTTCTTACAAGATTTGATTGGGGAAGGAAGAAACGATACTTTCGGTGTTTGAAACGTGTGCATCTAAATAAAGCAACATCGAGCTAATCCAGGATTCCCAAATATTTAGCGGCATGAGGCAGGAAATTCGTAACGATTCCGCGAGAAGCCGTATGTCTCTTACTGTGGTTCTTGAAGTAAATAAACATAAGTGCCAGAACAGCGCCGGTAAAAAAAAAAAGATATATTTTGGTGGCGTATTGCAGCTCATTTTCCGGACTCAGCCCCTTATCATACCAATAATAAAGTCAATCAAAAAGATGCAAAATGTGACTATGGTAAACCGCCATAGGTAGTGATTTCTGAACGGTTAAAAAGGGGTTCCGCCATATCTGAGCGAAGAAATGCTATCAGGTCAACATCCCTGACGTTGGGTAGTTATCTAAGAGAAGAAGCTGCCAAGTAATTGCGTTACTTTACAAAAACAATGCTTACTTTTAACTAACTACTTTCTGTGTGCTAGTAATTTTAATTGTAGTTAACTACCTTTGTAGCAGAGTAATTGGGAAATGTAAATAGTAAATTTCCCGATGTACTTTATCCAAGTGTGGTGACGAGGTTATGGGGCCGCCTTATGGCTTTTCCTTCACTTCACACCATTTTCGGATTTGGCAGTACTTGGCAGTACACGCAATGCCTACTCAACGCTTAAAACGATATCCGCCGTAAAAACAGGGACAAATGAACGGGAAAACAACGAAAAGAGATAATTTCAACTTTCAGCTGAGTTAAAAGTAGCACTTTGAGATGTGTCCCTCTTTTCTTGTTTCTGTTTTACGGCGTATACTGTTTTAAGAATTATGTACAGACCTAGTCCATTTTTTCATGTTAATGTAACCTTTTTGGCATTGCCTTTGACGTCGTACACCAAAATCTACCACACGTTGTTTCTGGTTTTACTTTTTCTCGAACGCGTTCTAAACAGGCTAGACGCAGCGCTGCGAAAAAGAAAACAAAAAACGAACGGAAAAGTGACGCGTCGTCTGGACGCAAAGAATGAAGAAATGGCTCGCGTGGAAGAAAAGTTTTAAAAATGCAAGTTGTTTACCATTTTGCCATCTAGGTCATTTACTCCCGAGGAAGCTTTCAATCCAGTTTTACCATTTTCTTTGTAAATATGCAACTCTCAAGCTTCCTATCTTGAAGATGGTGTGCACTGTTTGCACATGCATTAATAAAAATAATAATCGGTGTGTCAGTGTCCCCTTAACATTGAGTGATAATGGGTGTATATAGGTATTTTTTTTTGTGCACGGCATACTGGACAAACAGATATTTCTTGCCGCCAAAGTGATCACTAGTGGATTCGAACCCCTCCCATGCCAGTTTCAATTTAGATAAGCCGGCGTGAGGTCTCGTATAGTCATCCCTGCACGATGCACGTTAAAATCTGTACGTTGAAAGTCCCAAGTGCTGGACAAATCGTTCATCTAAAGCGGAGGCACTGGACAAAGGCCGACTACCTCGCCGCTGTCTAAACAACCGTACAACAATATTGACGTTTAGACTACGACGTGCAAGAATATATAAAGCGGTTAAAAAGCGTATGCATACACCTTGCTCCTTACCTACGACCTGAATCGTTTTTATAAGTTCCGGTATGTTTGTCGAACAAATCATAAAATAAGCGTTTCCCACTTCAATAGTGAGTGAACCGCTTCCCTTCTTACAAGCCGAGCTCGTGAGCACCGAAGTGGCATCCCAAACTACAAGTTCCAGCAGAGTCGCTGTCAAAGTTTGGAGACGAGCGAAGCTGCATCTAATGCCGCGGTCAGCTCGGCGGCCAGCGGGAACAAGTGCGGAACTTGTCCACCAGGTCATCGCGCGTGGACTGCGTTGGTATGCGCGGCAGGTCGGCAGGGTGGCGGACGTTGCCATGGGAATGAGGACGAGTCGGCCGGCAGCTTCGTGGACGTGTTTGGTTTCCCGTTTCCAGGTAGCCAAGTCAGGCTTCGGTGGCTTTCGCTAAATACCAGCAACAAGGCTCTCTTCCGAACAACACCATTGTGGGGCCTTTCCGTTCGACTGCGACGGACAAGCTCTGGTCTAGTTTGAAAACATATACTGTGTTTTCTTTTTCTTTTTTTTTTAGGCTTGCAGCGTTTTTGATGACATCATCCTGTCTGCTCATACAAGAAGTAATATCAGAGACGAAAAAAGCTGAACTACAATCATGAATAAGTCGTAATTTGACAGTTACAAAACGTAGAGTATTTTGGACTCACGTACTACGTATACATGGGTTGCACGGACGTCACATCGCATACTTTTGACCACCATGTAAGAGAAGAAGATGGAAGCTGCTTTTCTAAGAAAATTTGAGTGACGGGTTAATCTTCTATAATCTTCTGGGAGGAGAATAGCGACGCCTGTGTAAATCCGGGAGGCACAAAAGAGGGTCCTGATAAGAGGGGAGCTCCTTCTTGCCCTCGTCTCTGGTGGTCATCGGAGCGCTCTTTGAATGACGTCACGTGCAACCCATGTATAGGCTGGAGAACGCAGCGTTGGAGAACGTTTGACGTGTTTCATTGTCGAACACACTCGTAATTTTCATTTAAAGGGATACTTCAACGAAATTTGAAATATTCCTGTCGTGTTCAAAAATAGGTTGAATATGATCCACAATATCCGTAAATGACAATCGCCCGTTTGTATTTTGATCCTGGTGGCTGTATTTTTCGTTATAAACGGCCCACTCTGGCAAGCGCTCGGAGAAGGCCCAGCGCAATCGTGACGTAAATCGTCTCAAACGAGCAAAGCTACGGCGAGGCTGACGTCGAGAGGATGGCCTAGTCGGTCCAGCCACCGAAGCGGCTGCTTTTGTACGAATTTTGAGTGACGGGTTAATCTTCTATAATCTTGTAGGGGGACAATAGCGACTTCTGCGACACACAAAAAGGATTCTCGGAAAGAGGGGAGTTCCTCCTTCCCCCTTCTCTCGTCGTGGCCGGAGGCGAGACGATTTCCGTCACTAGCTCTCAAGGTTCCTAGACGAGCATTACAAACGAGGCGTTAGCGACATCCACCAGGTGCTCTTTGCTAATCGTTTAATTCGTTTTAAAATTCCTTTTCGAGACTTTTTTAACAAGATATTGGTATGTTCCATGTGATACTGCTCTTTTGGACACATATAGACCAAAAAATGAGCGCCGAAATTTCGTTGTAGTATCCCTTTAAACCGTACATCCTCTCACAAACACCTTCACTGCCTACAAAGACCCAGGTGCGAGCGCGTGGCTATGGAAAGCACTGCGTGACCCTCTTAGCGAGAACAAGCGATCATCGGTTTTTCTTCTTCTTCTTTCAGAATCAAGGGACTGCCATCGAAACTACTATACTCTATTTCACCTTATGGTGTACCGTAGGAAAGGCTATAAGCTCGAGCTCCTTGCTCTAGGGCCCATTTCAGCGGGCACAAGTTCTCGTGCATTAAGGGCAGCTGCCAGCGCTATGAGCTCGCGCTTCTAGCCTTCGCTGCAGTTGACGAGACTGAAAAGGTATTTAGAAATGGAGTCCCCTTTTTCTGGCAAAGGCTATGTACGGTGCACAATGTCCGTCAGCCTTTTCTGGTATTTTCCTGGCGTACCCGCAGTAATCTCTCAATACTCTCATTAACGCTGCAAGTAGTTTCAAATAGTTGAAAAGGGTGCTTCCTGTTAATGTTTCAAGTCTTGAGTCGCATGTCGTGCACTGCGTTATTGATGCCGTCGCCCCTTCAAAGTATTTCTAAATGACGCTCTTCCCACTTTTTTGTGGCGCTGTCTACTTTTCGTTTGTTTTCCTTCGCAGACGGCTTTAAAGCGCGAAACACATGTACGACGAAACTGTCCGATCCGACGTCTGACTCACGCAATACGACGGTCGGAGGCGAGTGGTTTTCAACGCTCTCCGGCGCTACGAAAACCTCTCCTCTCCAAGCAAATTCCGGCAGGCCCGCATCGTCGGATCGGACGAGTTTGCCGTGCGTGCTTTCGCGCTTAGCGCGCTTAAGCGCGAAACACATGTACGACGAAACCGTCCGATCCGACGTGCGGACTGCCGGAATGACCTTGGGGGAGAGGGTTTTCGTAGCACCGGAGAGCGTTGAAAACCCTCGCCTCCGACCGTCGTATTGCGCGGTCGGACGTCGGATCGGACGGTTTCGTCGTACATGTGTTTCGCGCTTAAGCGCGAAACACATGTACGACGAAACCGTCCGATCCGACGTGCGTGCTGCCGGAATGACCTTGGGGGAGAGGGTTTTCGTAGCACCGGAGAGCGTTGAAAACCCTCGCCTCCGACCGTCGTATTGCGCGGTCGGACGTCGGATCGGACGGTTTCGTCGTACATGTGTTTCGCGCTTTACCTCAGTCGTTTCCGTCTGCCTATACGGCACGGCGAAGCAGCGCAACAGCCGACTGGTGAGTCAAGGGTTTAACGGTTAAGAAGAAACGTTTTGCAGAATGGGCGGACTGGGCGCGAAGCTCAGACCGTTCAATCGGTGATGCGGTTGCGGTTCTGATTAGCGGCGCAGTTCATCAAAACCGTAAGTATAGCTCGTGGTTTTGAACGTGCTCTCGAATACTCGGTTAGCTTTAAATATTTGTATCATTTCGAATATTCGAAAAATACTGGACTTAGTTTACGATTCGAATACGAATAATTAATTTGTAATATTCGATTCTTATTCAAAATTTCAAATATTCGCCAACCCCTACTAGAAGTTAAATACAAGAAAGAATAAAGCATGGAGGACGGACAAAAATATGTTTTGTTTTGTTCGTCCTTCGCGTTTTATTAATAATATTAATAAAAATACTACCTTTATTTTTTTCAACAATTTCAAACAACAAAATCCTTTCTGGTATTTAACTTTATCACCAACGCGCTCAACAAAGTATAGACCTTTTTCGCAAGGGCGCCGCCATCTTGAATTGTCGTCACTTCCAGTATGGGCGAAAACATTGTTTTGCCGTCGCCACGCCGATAGAAGGAATTTAGGACAAAAACGTAACCGTCACACATTCTCGTTTTGCCTCCCCTCTATTATTTTTCTATTTGCAGGTTGAAACGTTCTGATATTTTTTCGTCGCCCATACCGGATATGCCTACTTGGCGGTCGGGGGCGAGAGTAAGCGGAAAAGGTCTATACTCAACTAGAAATTTATTTTCTACCTAAATGTTCGTAGCAAGACAGTCTATTAAGATACATATTTGTGGGTTTCTGTGTCAACAAATGCCCATTGGAAATCATTCTTTGCGTTACGGTAAAGTAGAGGGTTAGTGGACGTATCACAACTTTAGAAGAATCGAAACCTCGCGACTTAAGAGCCCTCCGCAGTATTTTATATTGCCTCCGGTGATATATATTCTCAATATTGTATTGATACACTATAGCATCATAAATGTTTTTAATAGTAAACCAGAAAAAGAAAAGTTTAAATAGCCTCCGCCTTGTGAGGCTACTTGTGTTTCCACTATAACGTTGAAGCTGCAGCTGTGGACTACAGCTGCCCTTAGGTGTTTAGCGAGCATAAGGCAGCTATAGTACAGATAGAAACTGAAGAGCTGTTTTGATCTCAGGCTCCAGTGGTATTAACTGAAGTGTCCTTCTTTTTTTTGTTTTTGCTTTTTTGTTTTTTGTCATGGGCAAAGGCACGGTGGAGATGCTGATCTTTAGCTCACTAATGTTTAAAATTTACATATATTTTTCAGACTTTCTTTGAGTTTCAGAAAGATTCCTATTATCACTTTGTTGAATCAATGGTACCTTATCTGTCCTGGTTGCCTCCTTGAGATAAGCTTACTAGCGATCTGTCCCAGTTGTTGCGTCTTTACAAAAAAAGGCAGTCTTACGAGCATTTGATTTTAAACAGATCCCGGACTTTACCAAGCATAATGAAATCATCAGCAGCACCATATTTGCCATTCTGGTAATTACAGTGAAAAAGTGAATTTTACTAGCGTATAAAATGTGGATGACTGCAAGCCTTTACAGAGTTAATGCAAACTGTTTCATTCTGAAGAGGCAGACAGTTTAAAAACATAACTTGAATTTAAAAATAAAGAAAACAAACCTTTACGCACAATTAAATTTAAAGAAAACAAATCATAGGCAACCTTCTGGTCGAAATTGTTATGTCAAACAATATTTATCAACGAGTAGTTTGGTTAAGACCGTGCAAAGAAACTGACAAATCATTTCATGAACAGCAAACGCTTCAATGACAGCCTTTTGAGGCATTGCAGTGATGTAGATTTTATGTGATGACAATAATGGAAATTTAATTAAAAAGATGATATGCGCTATTTTTATGTCTGATCTGCGAGTGAAGAAAGCACTTTTCAGGTTTAGTTATAATTACTCTCAATAAAACCCAACAAACCTTGGGATGACAGCCTATATTGTGGGACGTTACATGAACTTTTGCCTTGGTGGCCATAACCCGTCTAGAATATCTAATTAACACCTCGTAGTATTGAGCATAGGCGTTCAGCAGCGCACTCGTTAATGCACAAAAAAAAACTCCCAATGGCGTCTACTATGCGGTCGAAAGAGTTAAGCATCCTGCATAAATTACTCTTTTCTTTTTCTCGATCACAACACTGCGCCGCAGCTACTGCACCATGCAAAAGGCAAGACTTGCTCAAAAGTGGGATCCTCGTGGCCCGATTCGTTGAACGGACACTGGAGCGTCCTTTCGTTTTGAACAAAATTAAAGACTGTTTATTTTTTCAACTTTGCCGAGCGACAGGTGGAAACGGACGACCCGGAGAAAGAAATTCAGGTGTGGGATAAAAAGGAAAAGAAATCTGTATACGGAGGACGAAACAAAAGACACTCGCGTTGAAGAGCAACACAGTACCAAATACAACACGATTCGTTGTGAAAGCATCTGTTAAGTGGATCGAGAAGATCATCGCGGTTGCCCACGCCTATTTGCGCTGTTTTAATATTATCTCTAGTTACCCAGTTGTTGGTAGACTTGCAGCGCACTTAAGAAAAACTCACTCAAGCTAGTTTTCCAGCTTGTGTTTGATGGTTGGTGCTTTGATTTTCCCAGCTGTTTTTATGATGTCTTTGATATTCGAATTGTGCTGATAGATGTATTGCTATTCTTTATTATACTGATGTTTTAATGCTTTTTACATTCGTTTTATAAAAAATATCGTAAAACTCTGATTCTTTGATTCATTGGATTAAGTACGGTTCATTCATCTGCATATGTTCGTTTATTTCCTCCTCGGAGACTATGTACGATGATGAAAAGTGCCCGTGATGTATATTCAATAACTTGGCTCTTGATTCTCGCAGATGATGATGATACCATGTCTTTAATGCTCATAAACAAAAAATAATAATACATGTACTGTACACATGACGAGGCAAAGAGTGGAAGGATTTCTGGAGTACAACAAGCACGTACCACGTGCCGGCAAGCGTCGTACCGCGCTCCACGCGCGCGGCGTGTGTTTCCAGAACACCTCTGATTGAATACATTGCGTTTCTTGTGCATTCATAAGACAGTTAGAAAACGCCAGAAAGCCAGGGTGGAGTGGTGCAGTCTACTTCCGGCTGCCGAACGCGTCGGACGTTCGAATTATGAGCTCCGAAGGAGCGGCAATAACTGCCCTTGCCGGCCACGGTGATACTGTTTTTCCCGGCTGAAGTGAGTACAGGTTTTTGTTGCCCCAGCTTCCATCAGGTGATGCAATGAAGAAAGTGGTCGTCCTTTACTGCGACATGGCCGGAAGGACATACAGGATTGAGGATTTCCGACAACCGCTCGACGAACTGGGGGTCCTCAGGGAAGTAGCCGGAAAAGGGGCGTACCAGATGTCCCACGTCTGGCTGCTTGACCTGAGGACCGACGCGGCCAATCTCAAGCTGGTGAACGCAGGGCGGCTTGCTGTCAAGGGACGCACCTGCATTCTCAACTTTCAGCGATGGTGGTACCGCGGTGTGAGAGTCGCGATCCCTAGCTCCTGGATGATAGGCTTCAGAATAAAGGTGATTGCTATCCCCTTTCTGGCGTGAAAAAATAAAGTAAGGCTCTAATCGAGCTCGTATATAGCAAAACTAGAATTACTTACGCGTCGTAGACCCAGCCTCGTACCGCTGTTCTACGACGATCATCCAGATGACAGCCATTTTGATTGGCACCAGTGCGCCCCCGATAGATCGTGAAAATTGCGAATCGTCGTGGACCCCTCCAGGCAAGAGGTGCGCATCAAGTTGCACAGGGTGGCGTTCGACGTGTCGAACGACACCATTCGCAAGGCTTTCTCGGAGTACGGCGAGGTGAAGGACGTTGCGTCCGACCGCTGGAAGGTGCCAGGCTTCCAGGGAGCCGAGTCTACCACCCGGATAGTGCGGCTGGTACTCCGGGAGGGTGTCACCCTCGACCGCCTCCCCCATCAGCTGCGCTTCGGAAGCGACTTGGTATTGGTCGTCGTGCCTGGGAGGGCCCCAGTATGGCTCCGGTGCCGTAGGACGGGGCATATCCGTCGAGACTGCCGGGCCCCCAAGTGCTCCGAGTGCCGCGCCTATGGCCACGAGCGTGATGACTGTGTCCACTCCTACGCCCGAGCCATGGGACGAGGAGTCAACGGAGACCACGTCGACGACATGATGGACGAGGAAGAGATGGAGAGAGCGGCCGCGCCAGTGAAAACCAGGCAAGCAAGCCAAGAAGCGACGATGCGTCCGGCACCACCCCCGAAGTGAGCAGCCCCGCGTGCTGCCGGACAAGCCGTCGACTGCGGCTCCTGCAGATCAAGCTGCAGTCGAGCGCTCGACGGCACCTCCATTTGGGAGCGCCGCGGCTGGTGCTTCGCCTTTGTCAGACGAGGTCTCCATCACACCAGAGATGGACGTCGAGCTGCGTTCTGCGAAGTTCGAAGACGTCAGGGAAACGACTGGTCCGGAACTTCGGCTACGCCAGCTTGAACGCAGGTGGAGGATCGTGTCCGGCGGGAGCGGAGTGGATGGCCACCAGCGGTCCGGCGCAGACCGCGGAGGATCACGCGACAAACTGTCGCGGTGAACGGCGGCGTAGGCGGGTTGGTCCTGACTAACCCGTGGTCTCCTTACAAATTCCTGTCCGAATAGCGACCCTTCATGTCCGAGGCCTCTCAGATCACAGGAGGCAGAGGCAACTCTACCGTCTTGCAGTCGAACAGGACCTCGACATCATCGCTGTACAGGAGACCAAGGTCGAGAGTGAGGACCAGACCGATCTTATAATGAGACCTTTACGGCGCGTTACGAAGTGTGTGTTAGTCACGCGGTTGGGTCGTCGGCGGGCTGTTTGTACACTCTAAGAAAAAGGTAGTCATATGTGACTACCTTTGAGGTGGTAAAAAGTTGTCCCAAATATAACGACCCCTAGGGTAAAAATGACGAGGGTCCCTATCATTTCGTCGAAACTCGTTTCGTGGAATTACGTTTCGTGGACACACGTTTCATAGACACACGTTTCGTCGACACTGTGGCGTTTCGTCGAAAATCGTTTCATGGACAGCCCCATCCTAAAACGTTTCGTCGACAAACTTTTTTTTCTTCGCGGTTCCGAAAGAAATGTTGGCCGAAAGTTACTGGAAGAAGAAAAAAGGTAGAGAAATATATGCGTAGGCGCAAAACAAAACTTCGATCCAATGGTGGGCTGCAAAAAAAGCGTGGACACTGAAATTTTTTTTTCATTTTGGTTATTTTTAGACAAAAATACAGCTTGCAGTTTTTTATTGCTACATTACAACCCTAATATTTTAATTTTAATTAAAAATGTGCATTGTCCTTAATTATTTAAAAGGAAAAGTGATGCAGTGTTTTACTGGCTACTGCGACTTATACGCGAAAAAACTGTTTAGTCGCACTCGTTTCATCGTCATTTATCCTTCAGGGCCGTTTAAAAAGGGCATTACATAAGAAGGGGGCTGTGAACAATGTCAAATAAAAATAAATAACAAAAGCACGAAAAAAAAGAGGACACTCGCACTCTCGCGAGCACGGTGCCCTCGTGTAAACCTAGGAAACGCTACATTGCAGTGCATAAAAACACATACAAAAAAAGACTAAAATTGGTAGTAGATGAATAAAACATTACCCCAAGTTGAGTCTTATTACACAAAGTAAACCATAGTTGATATGAAATGTGCAACTTAATGCATTATATAGCTTCTCTCGAGCAGCCGCCACATCCAATTGGCTCTGGACGCGGGAGTACCACTAGACGAGATCTGTCGGCTGCAGCCGACTGGTCCTCACACGCGACATTCAATTGTTTCTTTATCGATGCCAGCAGACAGATACCAGGGGCGAGTTTGTGACCTACCTCTTTGCATAAAAGAGCGGCTTCCAAATATAACGTTCTTTGGTCACATATTGGTTTATGTGCATGCAAAATTTCAGTACAGACATAACATATGCAGAACTATTGTGTTATTTAATATCCGGAAGCTAAATATGCTAAAGTTTAAAAATCGTATGCGGTCTGGTAAGTACAGTACGTTGAGTACCCGGTGTTTGGAGCAAAAAAGAACCGTGTTTTATCACCTTAAAGTAAACTACGGGTAACCGAATGCTCAGTCTCCTCCAAACTTTAGTGCTAGCGGCTAAGACCAGATGCCAATTAGCTTAAAAACCGATTTTATGCCATTTTCAATGATAGAATGGCTGTGTGCACCACAAACAGGCCTCGTTTTTTCTTTCAAATATTTTTAAGAGCTTCAGTGTTTTGACGTGCTACCTATCATAGATAGCACCTCAACGTGCTATCTATGCTACGTTGAGGTGGCTCTTGAGTACTCTACCAAAAGAAGCGACGCGCGAAAAGATACACTTGCTCTGGAAACGACCCTGCCACTTCGTCAAAACAATCGGAGTGCCGGCGGCCAGCCTGTGAAGGGTTGTATTCGATGACGTACAGAGACCTCGGTCACGTATGCTGCCGAAAGCGTAGCCCTCATGAGCAGCGCATATGATTGAATGTTTTAAGAATCTAATTTGAGAAAGGACAGTGGTCGAGAACAGAACTTTCCGGCTTTGACAACGCTTGCCCAAAGGTTCGGGCAGAGACACAAGCGAAAGCATACATCCAACAACAATGCAATCGGTGGATAAGAAAAAAAGCATATATAAACAAAATAAAAATTGTTTAAGTCGGTGAGGCAAGATGTCTGTGCACTGGTTCGCCATCCATCCATCCAACACAAGGCCGCGCGCCGCGCAGGCGCAGAGGCCGCGAGGAGGTGCAGCTGACGGAGCTGGCAGAGCGAGCTGTCGACGAAACGTCGCAACGTCTGTCGATGAAATGAGCGGGTGCTCGTTTCCACGAAACGATCTGTCGATGAAACATCGCAGTGTCGACGAAACGATTTGACCATGTAACGTCGTTCGACGAACTGATTGCCACCGGGTGGTCACGACGTGTGCGTCAGGGCGCTTTGTTGTATGTGATTTTTTTTTTCATCGTATGATTGGAGGGTCATTTGTGTGTACCCCTCCAATGGGGTTGATGAGCGGCGAGTGTTTTTGTTTTTTTTATGCATCACTATTGCAATAGTGAATGCCTTACTATTTTAATGCGAATAGCATTCTTTGGATACTTCACGCACTTTTCGTCTATGTATCTATCTATCTATCTATCTATCTATCTGGCTATCTAACCTCTACGCCGCGGGTCGATAAATAAATAAAAAAGACTGGCGCCGGCGGGATTCGAACCGTTGACCCTTTGATCAGCAGGCAGACGCGCTAACCACAGAGCTATGAAGGCAGTCATTCGAAGCACTCTAAACACTTGTTTATATCGTTACGCAGTCGCGCGCGTTCCATGCACGAGGGCTCATTTCCGTGGGCTACGTGCCTAGTCGCCCTCTCCCGCGCTCGGGAGAGCGGAATGTAGCCGGCTCGTGCGTCGTACCGCGTGCACGAGAGCGTGAAGCTGACGCTCCTATGGTAAAGATATAAACAACCGTTTGGAGTACCGTCGGTCGAGACTATCCGTGTCAGCTTGGGTCCAGACGCAGGCGATGCTATAGGCGCGAGCTCCGCTATGCGTCCTGCAAAGCACGCTCGTCGTGCAATGCAAGCACTGTTCAGGGCCACACGCTCGCGCTCGTAGCATCGGCTGCGTCTGACCAAGCTGAAACGAAGTATAGCTGAGACGCCAGAAAGTCTGGTCGGTACCATTTTGAGTGTTTGTGCGTATGGCGCGTGCTTTGCTCGCCTTCCTAAGTGACACAAACGCACGTGCTGGGCTGCGGAGATCGTGCGGAGGGCTGTGAAAGTGTCAACAAATTTAGAATCGCCTCAAGAGTGGGCTGGCGTATCTAGAGTGTGCCGGCCACCTGACGAACGCGCATAACTCCGCACCGTTTGATGCTATTCGCATTAACGTAGATAATCATTCCCAAAGGATGGGTTCTGCTGATTTTTTCTTGGCGATTTTATTTGCATCTGCTCTGCAGGGAACAAGTCGAGTTTAACGCCCTATCGCGATTTAAGCACCGAGAGCCTTCTTAGTTTAATCAATGAGTCCGGCTTAAGGCCCGTTCATACTCTTGCGACCTAGTACGACCGAGAGAGACAAGACCGGTTTTTAATTATCTTGCGACTTCTTAGAACCGGGCGCGCTGCAACGGAGCTGGTCCTAAGACGTCGTAAGAGGATTAAAAACCGGTCTTGTCTCTCTCGGTCGTACTCGGTTGCAAGAGTGTGAACGAGCCTTTAGATGACGTTTGCGAATGTTTAAGGAATGGCCGCGAAATCCAGTACATCCATTTCCAAGGGTCGAGATAGAGCGTACGTTTCTTTCGATTTGATACCATTATGTTTTTAATATCACGTGCACCCTGTTTTCTTTAGTGATCACTGTCTAGCTTCCTTTTGTATGCGTAGTAAACCCCAAGCCAGGAAAGTCTTTAGCTGGGAATTATGGAAATTGAACGCGAAACTTTTGGAGAATGACGTTTTTGCTGCCCAAGTGCAGGCCGCGGTTGAAACACTGGAGAGCCAGAAAAAATTAGTGTAGGGTGTGAGATGGGAGCTTTTTAAGCAGGAAAAAGAAATGAAAGCGTTAGAGCGGGCAGGCGTACTTAAAAGTGCTGAAAGAAGCAACGAAATATTATTAGGTAATAATTTCTGCATGCATGCTAAAAAGAAGAGACCAAAATGGCTAGGGCATTCAAGGACGATATTTCTTTTGTAAAAAATAAACTTGAGATTCTAGATTGGGAACGATATTCTGTGGCGATTGTTAGAGCCAGAGCCGAAAGATGGTCAACAGGCGAAGCGCCAACTAAGCGTGCGCTGAGCCTCGAGAATAGATATGCTCGGCGTAACGAGATAACGGGGGTAGAGAGCAACGGATCAGTTACGAGCGATAAAAATAAAATCAAACTCACATTTTTCGAATAATTATAGTAGATTATTTGCGTCCTGTCCAGTAGATGCCGAGCTTTTTAAAGATGAACTTTGGGGTTTCATGCCGCGCATAGATGACGAAACGAAAGAATTACTAGAATCGACCATCAGCGTAGAGGAAGTGGTCTTTGCAATAGAAGCCCTGAGCCTGGGAAAGTCCCCAGGCCCGGATGGCCTAAGTGCTGCTCTTTATAAAACTCAGAAACAAGAGACTGCCGCAGTCCTAGCCAAAGTATTCAATAAAGCGTATGATTTGAACATGTTTCCTCCGTCTTTTATGTCGTCGCACACAGCGTTAATCCCCAAAACAGATGACGCGGGTAAGTTGCAGCAAGCCACAGCGTATCGGCTGATCAGTCTGACTAATGTCGACTACAAAATTTTAATGAAGATCTTAGCAAGGAGCTTGCAAACTGTAATATCAGAAAGAGTGCGGCCCCATCAAACGTGCGGCATAAAAGGAAGGACTATTTTCACCAATATCCATAAAGCGCGCAGTGTTCTGGAGTGTTGCGACGCAATGCGTACTTGCGTTGCGCTGCTCCAGGTAGATTTGGAAAAGGTCTTTGACCGCGTGCCCAACATGCAGTGGGTGACCACCCCCGTAAAATATTTGGGAGTGCCTACAGAAAATTATCGCGACAGCGAGCCCTATTGGCGCGGGAGGCGGTGGAGCATTGCGAAAGAGTAGAAAAAAGTCGGAGGTATGATCTGTCTATTTTTGCACGGGCCACAGTTTGCAATTTGTTTTTTGTCAGCAAACTGTGGTACGTTCTACAAGTCTTGCATTGTTCGCGGGTAAATGTGCAGAACTTGCACCGGGTATTTGCAGTAAGTTTATCTGGGGCTCCACGTGGGAGCGATAAGTAGGACGAATCTTTTCCGTCGTGTACGCAATAGGGGGCTTAGTTTGACGCATTCGTTTTTACGCCAGGTTGTTAATCAGTTCATGTATTTTTGGGACATAGGTGACCCCTTTTTTCGCACCGTTTGTCAAGTGAGAGTTGCAAGCAGGTTGCCTGAATTGATTGTTTCCACGTTTTCGATGTCGGGTGGCATTCATGGATATTTAAAGGAAGTGGTTGCCTCATGTCAATTTTTGTTATCTCGTTTTTTCAGTTGAGTATTTGAGTGAAGTTCCTCGGAAAAGATTGTATAAGGCTGTGTGCGATAGTGTGTTAGCTGTACACTCTAAAAGCAAAGGGTATCACCTTACACCCTTTTGTCCCATATAATACACCCCAAAACTTAATTTCGACGTACAGCGCCTTATAGTCGAACAGACGGCCCCAAATTTTACGAGGGGCTTGATAAAGGTGCGATGTAACTTTTTAAATAGCTAAATAACGTATCAATGTCCACACAAAGAAAACACTGAGTTTTTTGCGGTAGGGCCAAGAAAACCCCGATTATATTTTTGTAGTCAGTAACACGTATATTAGCTATTTTAATGAGTTGT
>JAZHYW010061233.1:0-13704 GCA_037355805.1 Ixodes ricinus
GTGTGTGTGGGAAGCAGCGCGCTCATTTTATACAATCATGACTTGGCGTTGAGAGTCCATCACAGTAGACAGCACTGATGAAATTCGAAGAGCAAGTGACACGCGGGAGGCAGCGCGCTCATTTTATACTCATGACCTGGTGCGCCCCCCCCTCCCCATTGCCTGCGCCATCACATGCCCAAGGACGCATGCACTAGGCCACACCTTTAGTCAACCAGATGGCTGCGACGTGACATGTGCAATGATGCACGCTCTAGGCACACTTTTAGTCAAACAGAAACATGAAGCCGCCGTGGCGTCGGAGAAACATGCTTGTCTCGCACCCCGGAGGCCTGGGTTCGATTCCCACACAGACTGAAATGTAACATATTTTATTTTCAAAACCAATAATTTACTTTGCTCACAGGAACTTCCTGAGAAATTTGACGTCAATCTGAGCATTTTTGTCGTGTTTGTACTCTTTGCGCCGTCGGCAATTTTTTGTACCATCGCTAGGTCACGCCGCCGCCCGGATTTTCGCGTAATGGCGTATATAAAGCTTTCGCATGAAAGGGATTTTTTTCTTCTTTTTAGAAGGTAACAAAGCCGTCATGAGTGTGGTATGAAAATTAGCGAACTAATATATGCGACTGGAATGTGCTGCAGCTAAGAGGATTATATCAACTACAACAAAAAGAAAGGTAATTAGTTAATGCATAAATTGCATCTGTATATCACGTGTCCCAAGTGACATGCACTGCAATCGCTAATGTCAACTTGATAAAACATGCACACACACACATATATACAAGGTGTCACAAAAGAAAATTTACACGGTCTTTTTACCAGCAAAAAAAGCTAGGCATCGCCGAACGCTCATTCTCCGCTCAAAGGTAGCGCTAGAGGTCACAACCAGATGCCAAAGTTTCAGCCCGATCCGATAACTTAATCAAAAGTTATAAGTGATTTTCTGAAAATTTCAATGGGAAAATGGCGGCCGACGGAGTTTTCAAACACATGGGGCTCTATGGCACCAGAAACCGAAAACGGGCAAAAATGGGCTCCATTTTCCCATTGAAATTTTCAGAAAATCACTTATAACTTTTGATTAAGTTATCGGATCGGGCTGAAACTTTAGCATCTGGTTGTGATCTCTAGCTCTACCTTTGGGCGGAGAATGAGCGTTCGGCGATGCCTAGTTTATTTTTGCGGTAAAAAAGATTAGTGTTGTGATGTAGGCGAGTTGGTTCATGGTAAACGGAAATAAACAGCGCGCAAAAAATAGACAAGTACGAAAGGAAGGTGCGAACGACACAAGCGCTGAACTCGCAACTAAACATTTATTGAAAAACACCAACGAAGTAAACCGCACTACCGCTTCAGCACGTGTCAAGATAGGCAATTTTTTTTTGTGAAGAAAAAATGAAAGCTGTTTACAACTCCCTGTAACGCCGAATTAGAGCGCAGCTCTTGAGGAGGAGGAAGGCAGGCGGGGGGAAATCATGTGACCTCGGGGGAGGGGGCGGAGACGCTACATTCGCTGGAGAAAATTTTCCATTCGATTTAGCGGAAAGTTTCGCTCGACTTGAGCCGGAGAAAATTTTCCGCTAGATTTAAGCGGGGAAAATTTTCCGCTAGATTTAGCGGGAAGATTTTCCGCTAGATTCGCCGCGCTAGATTTAACGGAAAAATTTCCCTAAATCTACGGAAAATTTGAGCCAACGGGCAAACAGATTTACCGGAAAAATTCGCTAGATTTAACGGGAAAATTTTTCCGCTAAATCTAGCGGGAAAATTTTCCGCTAGATTTAGCGGGAAAATTTTTCTGCTAAACGGCCTAGATTTAGCGGGGAAAATTTTTCGCAGACTTGGCGGAGAAATTTTCCGCACAGACTTAGCGGGGAAAATCATTCCGCTAGATTTAGCGGGAAAATTTTCCGCTAGATTTATGTAGGGACATTTTCCGCTAGACTTAGTGGAAAATTTTCCGCTAGATTTAGCGGTAAAATTTTCTCGCCAGATTTAGCGGGGGAAATTTTCCGCTAGATGTTAGCGGGGAAAATTTTCCGCTAAATTGACGGGGGAAATTTTCCGCTAGATTTAGCTGGAAAATTTGTCCGCTAGATTTAGCGTGAGAAAATTTTCTGCTAGATCTAGTGGAAAATTTTTCCGCTAGCGGGGAAAATTTTCCTGCTAAATTTAGCGGGGAAATTTACCCATCATGCACCGCGCGGTTACGCCGACGGCGACGGCCGCCACTGCCGGAAACGGGCGCCTAAGAGCTGCGCTCTAAAACCGATGTTTGGCTGACAGCATGCATCTTTCCCCTCTTTGTTATGGCATACGCTTCCAATAATTCTCTGGTAGTTTTATCTGTGTCCCTCCCGATGATGGTCGATGTTATTGAATTGGATGCATGCGTCAGCCAAACATCGGTTTTTCTTCACAAAAAAGAAATTGCCTATCTTGACACGTGCTGAAGCGATAGCGCGGTTTACTTCGTTGGTGTTTTTTCAATAAATGTTTAGTTGTGAGTTCAGCGCTTGGGTAAAAAAGACCGTGTAAATTTTCTTTTGTGACACCCATATATTGCATTATTTTAATTTAATGTAAATATTTTCGACGGACATCCGTCTGGTTAGGAATGATTTAAAACTTAAACGCAGAGCTCAAACCACGCTTTAATAAAAGCAAAGATCCCGACGTTTCGGGGCCAACTCGGCCCCTCGATCACGGGTGACTGTTTCTGCCCCGCGGAACGGCCTGCCCACCTGGGAGTTTAGGATACTCCCTGGGCCGCTCGGTGATATCCCGAACATTTCTAAGTGCACCCCGTACACTTAGAAATCGTTTATGTAAGACAGAAAATGAAAAGACAGCGCCACACTTGTGGTGCAAGTGGATTAGATGACACTTGCTGGGGGGCGCGAAACTAGCGCCGAGTCAGAGGTTGAGAGCTCTATGAACGCGCGTAATAAGACAGGTGATAAAGAAAGCGACGCACTGATTGGAGACGTCGAACCTCACATCTCGATCCTGCCAAAGACCGTCGTAGTAGTGGGCTTCTGAGGACATCCCCGAAAACTGTGACCAGCCGTCACCGCTATTTGTTTTGAACTGGGGTTGCTATGGTGATCATGAGCGTTTTCGAAAACTCCGACTAAAAATCCCTATGATGTCATATCTAAATTTTTCTTATCAGCGATTATTAAAATATAAAAATAAATGCGTAAAACAATATTTATTAAAATGCAGGTATTTTATCAGGTAAAACATGTTGTAAGTTGTTTTCTTTCGAGTAAAAAAAGTAGCAGGTTTCGGCAAGTTCAACGCATCGGTGATCTGCTTCCGGTAGCTTTATTTACATCCGGTTTAAATCCTGGCTCATCGCTTGTCGTTTCTTGAACGTGTGCTCTTTGGGCGATGTGAAGTCACTACAGCAAATAAACTTGCTTTATAACACCAGCCTTCTAGAGGCAGGCGTCCGCAGGACAGCTGCAAAACGTGAGTTTACAAAAAAAGTAACGTTCTCTTATCTTGCGATTATCGCCACCGACGCAGTTCAGTGTCGCGGCATTTACGAATCGAGTCCGGTGTTTTAGCTCGCGTCAAGGCTCTTACGAGAAAGCTCCTAAGTGTGACAAATCCGCTTTATTCTTTCCGCAGACCGAATGGCTTCGGACGACGACAGCCGCGTTCAGCCCAAGTCGGCCGTGAACTCGGCGGAGCCCAAGAGACCCTCGGATCGCGGCCGGGAACGCGAGAAGCGCCACAGGTAAGCGGGAAGCGACGCGGAGACGCGCCGGTGTGCGTCGCCTTAACAAGAGCCCGCACCGCTTACTAAATGTGATGCTTTCGAAATCCAGGTCTCGGAGCAAAGAACGCAGGAAGCGCTCGAGAAGCAGAGAGAAACGGTACGTACCAATAGTATGCGGAGCGCAAGTTCGTCTGCTTCTTTTCAGGGGTTGTGGTGACGTCAGAATGCCGAGCTCTGATTGGCTCTGATTGAAGAATAGTGGGTAGACCTCAATGCTAGCTGCCTTCGAGGTCTACCCACTATCCTTCATTCAGAGCCAATCAGAGCGCGTGTCATTCTGACGTCATTACAACCCCTGCGAAAGAAGCACACGAACTTGCGCCTTTCATAGTCCTGGATGTTCCTCTTTCGGTTTTGCATTCTAGTCACCAACATGCTCAATTTTCCACATTGATTGAGAGAGAGAAAATAGATGATGGCTGTGAAGAGAGTAACGTGTTTGGTTATGTGTCGATGCAAATTGATCTTCATCCCTCTCTGGCACTGCTTTACCTCTGTGTTGCCAACTCTGTCTTCCACTCTGTCCTCCACTTGTCCCTGTGTCCTTTTTACGCTGTTTTATTTATTCTTACCCTGCACCGACTCGCCCAACTACACCTTGCCTTTTTTCCCTTTGACAAGTTCTTAATCTCTCTGATCAACTCTTGGACAGCTACCTTCCTACGTGTCAGTCTCACCAATCAACTTTCTCTTGCCAATTAGGAATTTCTGAATCAGTTTTCACCTTTATTTCTGATCACCTCTCTGCATCTTCATCTCCGTGTAATTAAATTTCTATTTCCAACTCCGGTCTCCCATCTTCCTCCCGTGTGTCTGTGTCTTGCGGATCATACGCTCTTTTTCTTCTTTCTAATGAATTCTCTCCCATTTTATGGTCACTTCTATCAACACTGCCTAGGAGACAAGGCCTGTGCATAAAGTTGTCGTTAGTGGATCCCCGATCTTCTGATAAATTCTTGGTGTCCATCTGTCTGCGATCAACTCTTTCTCTAACTGACCCTCTTCTCTTTGCTGGTCACCTCCCTATATCTCTTTAGTGTGCCTAGGTTACGGAGTGTTACCAACTGCTTGATCAGGGTCACGATGGTTTATGGGCTGCGTTTGCAATGTGAGGTGCCATGAGGGGTAGAAGGCATTGACCGTCTGCAAGTTCCTCCGCCTCTCTGCCTGCTTTCCTCCTCACCCCGCGACAACACTACGCATGTACACTTGCAACTGATCTGTGCAGGGGGCATCCGCCAATAAATTTCAAATGCTCTCCATGGTCTGAATTTCTCCTTCTCTTAAATCTAGGCTCTCTACACCTCCTGTGTCTCCTATCCATTCTTTGTCCATGTCCTTTATCTCTTTCCCATCAACTTTCTTTCTCTGTCTGCTCGTCTGACGAAATGTCCGCTCGTCTTCCCCAGGTCCCGGTCCCGCAGCAGGGAGAAGAAGAAGGACCGAGAGAAGGGACGCGACAAGGACAGGCGTAAGGACAGGGACCGCCCCAAGGACAAGGAGAACAAGGACAGGTCGAAGTAAGTCGCCGACCTGTACGGGTGGTCGTCAGCACCGAGTGCGTTCGCTGGACATACCGAAATCCACGAGTTTGGCGACGCAAAGCGCGGGCACCGTGGATGCAGCCTTAAACGCAGCCAACGGCATCGTTTCTTGACGTTCAGAGGATGACAGAAAGTTAGCACTACCAGAACCAGCTCTTTGGGTGAGCACAAAAGGGGAGAGCACAAAATTGTCCACAAGGTCTTGACTAGCCCCTGCAGCAGATGCCGATGGCCACTGTCTTGCTTTTGGGTTTTGCGGTGCTTGGTGTGTACCGCTTTACTCTTTCTCAAATCATTTCTTCCTTGTTGTTTGTGCTGACCCCTTAAGAACTCTTTAATTGCTCCCAGCATTCCGTGGTATTTGTTATTTAAATAATAATCATTAAAAGGAATGGTTCCACTCAATTCCGAAACAGTTAGGGCTATTTTGTTTAATTTGTTTGCCAAAGACTCATTCTTCTGTTGCGCTTCAGAACCGGGCGCTGCGGCTTCACAGTTCGCTGCGAGCACGAAGGAGCAAAATATTAGTAATAACGATAGTAATGATAATGATACAAATTATTATTATTAGTTGCACTCACAAATAAGAAAGAGTGGAAAATGTCGACACGGGGTGTGGCAGGCTAAGCGAAAAAGTGAAAATCGACACAATGCGTCGTTGCTACCCAGCGTCGTATAAATGTTAGAGGTTGTAAAGAAGAATAACGAGATTACCGAAAAAATACCAATCACAATGTCGTTGGCATAGCGACATCGGGAAGTCTGTGCAAAAAGAAATTTAGGGAAGGAAAAAAAGGCCAATAAAGTTCACACACACAAAAAATGTGACGAAATAAGCCATATACAGTAGGCTTGCAATAAATCAAACTTGGATATTTTATGCTTCTGGTTAATTCAAACAAATGCAGAAATTTTGGTTGTCCTGCTATGTTTTTAATGTATTTATAAGCCACCTAATTTGAATGCCGTTTTCGTGTATAATTCATACTTTGTGTTCTTGCGGCCCCATTGAGTGCCTCTATTTAGCACCAGTGCACTGCGAAGAAGCAACACCCGCATAGCTCGCTTCCCCGCAGTGCACCGGTGCTCGGTAAGAAGCACACTCAACGGGGCTGATGATCCACAATAGAACAACTTTTTGCAAGATTAACAAATTTAATTTTTGTTTTGAGGTGTCATGTGCTGTTTAAACAGTCCACGATAGACAACATTTTCGAGCAACGAATATAAACTTATCTCATACATTTCACCACTGTTTCATGTGTGGCATACCTGCTTATGCATTGGTAGGCCTGTGTAGAGGAAATCATCATATATCTGCTTTGTATCTGTAGCCATCCATATAATAAATCATAATTTTATTTTAGTATATGCCCAAGCAAAGGCGTACCCGGATAACGGGCACTGCAGCCACTAGATGGCGTGCACTTTTGAAAAGGGTCTCTTGGCATTCGAGGAGCTCGGGTGCCGGCACGGAGGCCAATCAGAGCACGACGTGTCCTCTCGTCTTCTCTTTAGGGATGGGGAGGAGGATGAGGAGGAGTCTGGGAAGGTGAAGAAGGAGCCGCTCTCCCTGGAGGAGCTCATGGCCAAGAAGAAGGCCGAGGAGGAAGCCCGCAGCAAGGTGACCCCCCACCGGGGAGCCCCATGGGCACACTGGAACTTGGTTACTTCGGAAAAATTGTGACGAAGGAACACTTCTTAGTGCACAATTATTTTCGTACTGAAGTCGACCGAAACAGTGTGCCCTTCGAAGTGTTTCGTCTCTTCTTTCTCGAAGACCGAGTCCTCGTTCGTGAAAATTGGCGATTTTCAGACAGCCGCAGAAAAGGCGAGGCAGCCGGGGCTACGACTAGCAAACGACGACACGTTTGTGTGCCTGTTGCTTCGTCTAGTCAGAACTCGGTGTCGTGATTTACCGTTTACCATCCGTGTGAGAAGCTGGCTTGCCGCATAAACCAGTTTGTGGAGTGTCTGAAGCAAAGCGTCAACGAATCCCTTGTAGCTTGCCATCTGGGGTTTACCGTTTGCTATCTGTGCGAGAAGCTAGCTTGCCGCATAATCCAGTTTGTGAAGTGTCTGATCCAAAGCGTCAAAAACGAATTCCTCATAGCTTGCCATCTGGGAGTACTACCGTATTTACTCGCATAATCCTCGCACTTTTTTTTGCGGAAAATCGATGGAAAGTTGGGGGGTGCGAGAATTACGCGGAGAAAATTTTCTGCAAAAACGTAAAGCTCTAAAAAAAAAAAAAAACAAGGCGGCTGCAAATTGGGGTTTTCGCGCCGGCAGCTACCTACAAGGTTTGAGAACTACCAATACAGGACTTACCTTAACAATAAAACCACAGGTTCAACACAAAGCAAGATTTATTTACAAACACAGTTTGAGTTAAGACTTACCTACGTCGCTGATAACGACCTCAGTCCGAATCACCGCTCATTCACACTGGAAGCGGATTCGCGTTCGCAAAGCGGTTGCGAACGCGGTTGTATAAAGATCCAGTACAATTGCACGCGCACTCGATGACATCAAGTGCGCGTGCAATTGTACTGGATCTTTACTACAACCGCGTGCATCCGCATCCAGCGTGAATGAGCAGTCAGTCCTAGCATCGCTGGTCGTCCCTCGTCGTCACCTCCCGATTTCTCGACGACCGCGGGCTGCGCGAACGCCGTCTAGTTGCGCGCACGCGAAACCGGCTCAACGACAGTGTGACTAGCGTCTGAGAGATGGCGCTAGGCTGCCTAGGGCGCCTTGGGCGCTTGGAGCATTAAACGGCGCGCGCGCCGGAAAATGCGGGCGGTGGAGAGCGCGTGCATCATGCGGGTTTCGCGAGCAGGCGACTTTCGCCGCTGCAGTTTTGGGGTGCAAGGATTACGCGAGGAAAAGGAAAATCCAATTTTTGGTGGCTCACATTAGGGGTGCGAGGATTACGCGAGTGCGAGGATTACGCGAGTAAATACGGTATACTCTTGAAGAGGGGTTCTTAAACTCTTCAATCTCGCGGAATATGGGCTCCTCTGTCTACCTTGACTGATAGCCGAGGGACCCCTCCCGAGTGTCGGCTTTGTCGCGGTAGAGCAGTTCAGGAGCCTACAGATCTTGTAAAAAGTAATGCACATACTATTGAGTGTTTGACTCATAATTATGCATCAGTGGGTGACTTAAATCAACTAAAATAGTGCTGAAATGGGGAAACACTACTAGAGGCAGGAACAGTGGAGGAAATTCGGGATTTCGAGGAACCCCCGTGTTTCTAAGAATTTAATTCGAGAACCTCTTGTCGAGGGTTCCACCTTACAATTTGTTCCGACCATGTTTTTTCAGCCCGTGTTCCTGACGAAGGAGCAGAGGAGGCCGAGGCAATCAAGAGACGCCAGGAAGAGATTCAGGGGCAGAGACAGAGGCAGGAGGAGGAGAGGAAGAAGCGGCAGCAGTTCTTTGAGCAGGCCAAGCACAGCACAGGCAAGTCGATGTGGGGATCAAGTCCACGCGCTGTCGCAGGTTTTTCTTGGGGGACAAATTAAAGCATCGGAGGCTCGCTGCCGACGTTAGGAGCCAACCGAGCGGGTTGCTCGGAGAGTCCAAGGAATGGGCGTGGGTTCGGAGAAGCCACCACCGCAGTTAGCAGACGAGAGTGCATCATCTGCTCGCTGCGCCTATCAGGAGTTGGCGCCACAAGTCACGTTCATCGCTAACTCGGTCATGCAGTCATCTTCCTTTACAGGAAGATAACGCACTTTGAAATTTCACAAGGCCAAATCCACCACCTCAATGCACATTCGGTGAAAGTTTGAGCTTTCTGTGTGCAGGGGCCGATTTGGCTGGCTCGTTTAACAGCGTAAGATCCCCTTGACCATCCTATAGTGGCGAATGTTCCTTGCGAGAGTCGTGTCTACCGGATTGCTTGCAGACGACATTCCGGACCGGATGCTGGACAGGCGGGCGATCCGGGAGAAGCGGGAGCGGGAGCGGGAGAGGGAGCGCTTCCGGGAGGATGAGGACGAGGACGACAGGGACAAGGTGCGGGAGCACAAGGACAAGGAGAAGGAGTTTGAGGCCATCAAGGTTTGTCTGTCGACTCTTCTCTTGTACATGGGACGGCTGTAGAAAACCCGCTGGCCTGTATTACATACATCTCTGAAGGCACCGTATCTTCCACACTATAGTCTACGAATTATACATGTTTAAAAGTTGAAATGTTATGCGGTGCAGACTACCTATAAGTGCAAGCTATACATGAATTTGTTTTTCAAGATTGTTCATTATGCAAAGGCGTCATGATATTTTGAATAACAGGTTATGTTAATTATGAATTTCGTATAGTACAAGCTTCTTTGTGCACCAAGAAAGAGTGTTTCTCAAGGTGGGCACTGTATGAGAATTTTACAAGCAAACTATACACCAAATGCATTGTTTTAAGGAAAAACTTTTTTTTTATCCAAATATGCCTAATGGACTATGCACTGGGTGTGAATTATAGTCTGGAAAATAGATTCTGCTGTGTGTATAGATGAAGCTGTTATGTAGGGCGTGCAAATGCTGCTTCAAATAGAATAGCTCAGTGTCATTGAATGACATAGCACCATAGATTCAAACCACGCTGTCTAGTGGAATCTGAGGCTACACGCATGCACTCGTAGCTCTGACAGGTTTTCTTGCTTGCCTGTTCTCTGACACGTTCCAAAGAATACACTGATGCAATAACCTTGGCTCATCTACCGCTCCTACAAGGTGAAGCATAGCAAAGTTTAGAAGGCTGTGACCTTATGTTCGTAGCTTGCTTAGAATTGCTGTCAAAGTATACATTGTTCGGTAGGTTTTAGAAAAACCGTTTGTGCAGTCTTCTTTGCTAATTCAGCAATTGTCGCTGATCCACTTGGCTTATCCAGAAAAGTTTTGTGAAGGTGTTTATAAAGCGGAGGCCTTTAATATTTGAAGTCCTGATTCATACCCCATGCGAGAGCGTGGGGTATTGGAATAGAACTGCAAATTCCCCATTCTTAATATGGACTACACAGTGACACTCTTCTAAAGTTGTCCAGCACCGTGTTTGTTTTGTATTGAGACTTCAACGACTGAGACTCAAGCTTTCAACCCGTAATCATTGGTGGGAGAGTTGGGCATTCCTAGATGCAGCACATGTGCAATGATGGGCATTGGCCTTGCAGGAGCGCTACCTGGGGATCATCAAGAAGAAGCGGCGGGTGCGGGCGCCTCAACGACCGCAAGTTTGTCTTCGACTGGGATGCGTCGGAGGACACGGCTGTGGACTACAACCCCATCTACAAGGACAAGCACACGGTTCAGTTCTATGGCAGGGGGCACATCGGGGCATCGACCTCAAGGTGGGGGCACAGCTTCCTTCCCAGTTTTCCTTTTAATGCGATAGCATTATTAAGCTTACTACTGTATTTACTCGAATATAAGTCGACCACAAATATAGATCAATGCCTTTATATCAACTCTTCAAGAATAAAAAAAAAATAAAGTAAGTCGACATTTTTTTTTTTTAAAGAACAAGAGGATTGTGGAGCAAAAGAAAAAAAAAAACCTTTATTTGCAGCACTCTCAGCTAAATCACAGCGCAATGCAAAAAGAATTAATCATTGACAGAACGTCTGAGCATGTCATCGTCGTCGAAAGCTTCGTCAGCTTCGTGACATCCTCACAAATTCGCAACAATACCTCACTGACACCGTTGCAAAACTTAGCAAAAATTGACAGCACGACCTATGCACCAATTCAGTCTCCCCGCTAAATTTAGCAGAAAAATGTACCGTCATGACCTATGCACCAATTCAGTTTCCCTGCTATATTTGCAGAAAAATTGATGTAAAAAAATTGTATGCACTCCCCACTGAAAAATTAAATAAAATCGCTCCGGTTCTCGGTCGTCGATGACCGAACACCTTTTTTTGTTTTCGCTTATTTTATTCTGGCATTAAGGAGCCACCAGCGACAGCGGTGTTTCGGGTGAAAGAGCACACACAATCTGACCGCAGGAGAAGCACAATCCGGTCCGCTGTTTTGTTCGCTTGCCGTATTTACTCGCATAATGAACGGCAGTTGCTTTCCGAAAAATCGAGGCAGTTTGGAAGTGCGTTCATTATGCTGCAGGTATAAAATTTTTTGCATCCGTGTTACTACCGCATAATGAAGGGACCTTTTATCCCGCAAAATCAACGTACTTATCCCTTTGCGCGCGGCGCGGAGAGACTCCAGTTGGCCGAACTGCGATGCGCAAAAAAATAAAATGCCCCTCCATCCATCTTTTTTTCTCTTGCTTCTGTGGTTTTTTTTTTTGTGTTTTTTTCCCGCCTTTTTGCAAGTTGTTTTGTTTGCCCACGCTGCCCATGCTTTCGCGACCTCGCTGCACCAAGGTGGGAAAGTGCGTTCATTTCGAGGGCTTCTCGCTTCTCTTTCCAAAGTGCGAGGAGGAGGCGAGGGCAGGATGCTGCCTTTCATTATGTGCGCGCTTTGCTTGGGCGAGGGCTTCTCTGCTTTTCTTTCTTTATCTCCTTGCGCGCGCGGGCTGCGCGACCCCGGGACCAAACTGCGTTTTGCTTAGGCGAGGGCTTCACCGCTTCTCTCTTCCTATCTTCTTGCGCGGGTGGCGACCAGCCTGCGCAAGAAGATAGGACCCGCGGTTTTGTGGATTTTTTTTTGCCGCTTTTTTGGCAAGCTGTTTTGCTTCGTTTTGCTTAGGCGAGGGTTTCTCCCGCTTCCTCTTTCTTAATCTCCTTGCAAGCGAGCGCGCAACCCAAAATCCAAACTGCGCTGTGCAAAAAAAAAAAAAAAAAAAAAAAGTCTCTTTCTTTATGCTTTTTTTTTTTGCTTCCATTTAGATCTTTTTTCTTTTTTTTTTTTTTGGGCGCCTTTTTACAAGAGCGTTTTTGTTCGCTTTCACGCTGCACATCCATTCGCGACCTCGCTGCACTAAGGTCGAAAAGTGCGTTCATTTCGCGCGCCTGGAGGGAGGGGGTCAAAATTTTGACATCCGAGTCGTGCATGCGTTTATTACACTGAGGGAAAAAAAAGCTCTAGAAATTCTTGGGAGCTGACTTGAGGGGAATAGCTCGTTCATTGTGCGAGTGACCATCGGTATATTAAGAGTGTCCCCGTCCCCATGCAATAAAGAAAAACAACCCTTATGTGGTTTTCAGGGAATGTTTGGACTGTTCGATATAAACAATAATTCGAAATACCCGGGTGTGAAAGAACCGGCTCGACTGTACATCATGTGACGTCGCTCTCCTTCTGTTGGTTTTGGTATAGCCTTCATTTATCGTTTTCTCAACAGCCACATTGAATTTAGAGATAGAAATAGCATGCCGGGAAGAGTAAAGAAGCATTGCGAAAATGTGTTTAGTTCGGGTAGCTCAAAGAACCGCCGCAGTTCCCCTTGACTACGTCTCCGTATTAGATTTTCCGATCTGTCGAGTGCCCACTGAGCCCCTTATGGGTGATTCCGACCGCAGACGATTGGTGCATGTTCCTCGCATACTCTGCAGGCCCAAAAGAAGGAGCAACTCAGATCCTCACGGCGAACTGCTTGAGCGCAGGAGGACGCAGGCCGAGAAGGACCAGGAAGTGTAAGTCTGGACTTGGCAATTTCACCCTGCATGGTTCGTGTCAAACTCACAAGTACCTGGGAAGCAAATCTGCGACCCCGAAATCAACTTCGTAGGGCAACGTCTCGGATTCTGTCAAACGCGTTTTTAGAGGCTCTGGCATAGTCTGTCTCCGCTCCGAGTCCGACCGCATCCTACGCTCCGATCAAACGGAGCCACCCGGAGCGGCGCCCAAAGTGTGTCGTCACAGCGCCGCTGTCTTTGTGTATATGTAATCACTCTGCATGATTGGTTTAGTTGGTGATGGCAGCCACAAGATGACAGAGTGCGCGACGATGCGCTTTTGGCGCTGCTTGATTGACTCGTCAGATTGTAGCATCAACTACGGTTTTGTTTTGTTTTCTTTTTTATGTTTTGTGCGTGACCACTTGTCGAGGCTCAGAATATTAGTGCCAACACCGTGACCAGCGGAGTACGCCTTCCTACGGAAATGCAAACTTTGCTTCGCGTTGCTCACCCAAAGTCTGCGACACAGCATTTTCCGCTTCACCTTTCTAAAGAGTGCTTTGAGACCCACTAAGTAGAAAAGTACCACTGGAAAAAATCGGGCGGATTGTAGTATCAGTTACACAGCCACAGTGGGGTATGTGAGACGTGTTGTGCATGCTGCAGAGGGCGTGTGGGCACTAGGGTACTGAAACGACGTAGGCAAATACGCAACTTACATTTATTCCCTGTATTACAAAGCTTATATGCTTAATCTGATGTTACCTTCTTCAATGTATGC
>JAZHYW010061236.1:0-12515 GCA_037355805.1 Ixodes ricinus
CTTCAAAAAGTAACGTGTTACAGTTACAGTTACTGCAAAAACAGTAACGCCGTTACTTTCTCGTTACAGTACAAAAATTGGACACAAGGAATCACAAACCAAAACAATATTATTTTATTTGTTACACTATAGTGAGAAGAAAGGTAAACTGAGAAATTAGAAAAATTTAAACCCGAAGGGTGTTTCTTTTTTGCGTCATTCGCCGTTTCAGCATTTTGATGTGCATAATTTATTTGCAATAATTGTTATAACTTAGAATCAACCGTTTTTCAAAATTGTCATCGGCCCGCGTCAGTGAACGTTTTGGTTTATTTTTCACTCCGAAACGAATGAGGACAGAGATGGTCACATAATTACCTTATGGGATATACTCGGAAGCAGGCCTAAACATAGCAGGTCAAACAGCTTCCAAAGAATAAAGGGGAAAGGAGACAATTAGCTTCTGGTGCTTTACGAGTGTACGACGACCACCGCGGCGTCTATGTCCGAAACGCCAACTGTGGAAGTCGTGTTCACTCGAGCGGCTCCGAAGAGAATGAATAAGTTAAACAAGCGCCGGCTTTCTGCACAATATGGGGACGGCTTCCTTGAAAACTAATAGGGATGAGGAAACGGCGAACGGCTGGGTGTAAAAACGACAGCACGGACATATCCCAGACACAGCCCAGACGGAATACTCGGAGACATCGCACGACCACCGACACCCGCAGATGGTCCCCACGAGAGAAGAGTGAGCCAAAGTCGGTGAAACAGACATTGTTTGCCGCCCCTACCACCGCGGGCGCCGCTTCCTTTATCTCCCGGTTTCGTGCTGACTCGTCCGTCGTCCATTCTCGGTCGTGGGCTAAACCAGGCAATTTTTTGTTTGTTTAATGCGTGGCCACGCTTCTTCTTATTTTTTTTTTTGTTGTCAGCGAGGAGTTTGGAGAAAAATACTTCAAGATGGCAATTTCTCCATGTCCGCGGCAGTGGGTTCTAATTTATATAGTAAAAAAAAGTAACTGTAACGGCCTAAACAGTTACAGTTACCCAATAAAAAAGTAACAGTGCTACAGTTACAAGTTACCAGTATTAAAGAGTAACGCGTTACAGGTAAAAGTTACCGGAAAAAGTAACTAGTTACCGGTAACGCGTTACTAGTAACTAGTTACTGCCCAAGACTGTTTATGGGTGTCTGATTTCTTGAGTTGACCTCGAAGTGGATGCGAAAGGCAACTGTCGACGACTCTTTAATGATCTCAAGGTTGTTGGCACTTATTTGTGAAAAGGAACGTCGGAAGAAAATGTTTTGGAGCTCGTTCGTGGATGTGCATTTCCCTTTGTTGCTTCGGACTCAAACTCGATGGCGACGTCTTGGGATGTATCCAGTGAAAGCTATCAGCGGGCGACTGATCGAGAGCAGCTGCAAGCGAGGAGCCGATTTTCTTTGTCCCAATGAGGCTCGACTCGGTGTGTGGATCGCGCACTGCATGCACGACCGGTGCACATTCGTAGATGTGACCTTGTGGCATTACAATAGACTCCCACTGGACCTGAAAGAGCCTGTTTGTGCGAAAATACAGTAAGAGTATGAACTATGCAGTGGTGGAGCTGCTGTGCCCATTTGTGCCAGAGCACCGCCAGAGCGAGATAACCTGCCAGATGCTGCTTTAAAGGCTGTATATGTGCACAATCTTGCGCCATGTCTGCGCCAAAGAGGGCGCCGATATTACTCGAAAAGGAAACTGAAAGTGTTTGGTACAAGGCGTTCTTGGCTGATGCCGCTAAAAGTTGAGAAAGTACAGTTGTTGTTTTTTTGGATGCCTAAGCACTATGTGCTGAAGAGGTGGGACTGCGCGAATGATCATATTTCGGAAATATTGAAGAGTAGTTTAAGATAGTACGCTATTTGATATTTGATTTCAATATGAACTGCAATATTCATACTTTTCTAAGTATTACACCCACTGAGCTCTTCCAAGTGTCTTGGCTGGAAATTGGACTTCCAGATTTCTTAATGTTAAAGGACCCCTTAAAGAAAAAGAAATGTTTTTTTAGACAGTCTGGTTGGGACACTCGTGCCCAAAAATAACTTTACGAGAAAAAAAAATTTTTAGAGCAATATTGACGGCGCTAAGACGCAATTGAGTCAGGTCACTTCCTTCCACTTGTTTTCTCTCTGCATTTCGGGCGAATGGAGAAGAGATGGATCGGCTTGGCCATCACGTTGAGGTGCAGAGAGTCTATGACCATCTCGTTGAGGTGAAAGTCTGTGACCATTCATGATGTCATGGCCTTTTCGCGCAAAATGTAAAATATCGCACTGTCAATATTGCTTTAAAAAAATATATTTTACGTAAAATTTGTTTTTTGACACGTGTGTCCCAACCAGACGATTAAAAATTTTCTTTTCAGGGGCTTAAAGAATAGCCTCCTTTCTAAGAATGTAGGTTTGAAAATGCCGGCAGGTCCACGTGTTCTGCTGCATTACGAAAAATAAACAAAGAGGGGAGACATGTTTTTTCTGTTTCATGCAACATGAAGACTTGTCATTGCTTCAAGGACAGCTTCGTGCTTGAAACAGAATGTCTTTAAGGACAAGGATACACCCTTGAAGGGACGTACCTTTGTCACTGCAGCCGATGATAACAGGTTTCATAAAAAAAGTCGATGCGGTTTTTCCCATTTCTTATTGGTCACATTAGCAGCACAAATCATCAATTACTATGAAGAGAAAAAAATTAAAATAAAAGGTATAGCAGAGAAAATAAAGTTTCTTATTATTAGTTCCCCTCCTGTAGGAAGGAAAGGTCTGCTATGCTTTAAGTGTTAAAAGAAAACTATTTCCTAGATCCAAAATTTCTACTGCTCAGCTAGGTGATGTTCTATGAAACGGCTTCAATGAAACATTGTTTGATGAAATAGCGTTCTGTGATATGGTGTTCGATGAAAGGGGTTCCATGAAATGTCCGTGCACACAAAAAGATTTTTTTGCTTTTAGTTGAGAGCAGAGGCCGGAAGGAATGCCGCTCGATACTAGCCCGGCCGTGACCGTAGTAATGGCAGCCTTGTGGTGGCTGGCCAGAAAGAAAGTTGAAGATGCTCCCGAGCACAGGATACAAGGCCTGTACAGTGGCCCAAATGTTTAATAATGTCTTGCGAGCGTCGACCGCCGGGCCGGCTAGCGCCGAGGCCGCGGAGAGGTACGGTGATATGGGAGAGATTAAGTGCGCGTGCGCACTAGCGATCTTTCCGGTTGCAAGCGTCATGTGCTAGGCTATTTCCGTTTGCCGCCCACAACCCCTGCTCCTTGTCTGCTGGCAGAGCTAACCGTCTTTAAGCAAAGATCTGAACAGCGCTTGCTTATCACTTTTTTTTTTTTTTCGGGCACGCAAAATAGCACGTGGTTGCAAATTCAAACACGAAACAATGCAACCAGACCGGAGAGTAAAACTATCGCTCGTTGCGCCACTGTTTGTGCTGTACAAGACGAGTATCACGGCCAGCGCTCGCTCTTCAGGCATTTTGCTTTACCATCAGATGAGAGAAGCAGAGAGAGAGAGGGGAAGTGGGCGTTCGATAAACAAATATGTAAAGCAGCACACTGTGCTCCTTTGCTACGGAGCAGGGGCAGTGTGCAGTCAACAGAATAGCCTAGCAGACGACGCTCGCACCGGAAAGAGCTTAGTGCTCACGCGCCTAATCTCTCCCATATCACCGTACCTCTCCGCGGCACGGCGCTGGCTGGCCCGGCGGTCGACGCTCGCGTGGTATAATTAAAAACTTGGGCCACTGTACATTCTAAACATAATAGTATGACTCAACGCACGAAATAAGTACAAGTGCTGCATCAGCATTTATTTCATACTTGGGCCCAACCAACCTCTAAGGCCAAATGTTCTTGAAAGCCCCTCGTCGACGTTAATTTTATAGAGGAGTCCGCGGGCTGTGCTTTGTACTGGTCAGTTCTTTTGCTCACACCATAGAACTGAAACACACCTAGAAAGAGCTACTAATAGGGGAAGAGCCAACATTCATCTGCCAAAGACGTGCATAGGTGATTGTGTTTAATGCAATATATATTTTCGTGGCCACGATTAGTACGGCAAAGTCAAACTGCTGTTTCGGCCACCAGGTTGTACTGTATTTTGTAAAGGGACTCTTACGTTGCTTAGTGAAACAGAATGAATGACATTTCCAGAGAGTAACTGGGAGTGCCAAAGGAAGGCGATTGTTTGAATGCCTTTCAATTGTGAGGGTTCTTCCCTGCAGCCCATGCCGATGTGGTCTGGAAGGTGGCCTTCTCTGCAGATCCCCACGTCTTCATCTCCTGCGGCAGGGTGAGTCGCCTACCAGTGGGTGGTTTAACTCCAAAGTAGCCCTTTTGGACTAAGCTCTCTGTAATGTCTCTTCCCTAAAAAAGTGCTTTGCTAGTTTCAGCAGTTACTCGGTGTTATGAGCCGTCTACCATAAGATCCCGTAAGGGTGCCCTCTGAAAGATTGCCCATCCTGTTTGTTTTTTTTTGGCTAAATACTAGCGATGGACCAAACCTGCCAAACTTCAGATTCGTCAAAGTTCGCCACATGCCGAACTCTTCGAAGAAAAGTCTTGCAAAGATCGGCGAAACTTCGGCAAATGTCTGCGCACGCATGAGAATGCGACGGGGCCATGGATTGTAAATGGATGCCATACGGTCGTGCGGCTAACATCGTACAGTGTCGTAAAACCAGCGGTTACGGCGAGGTCTGGAGTAGGCAACACGGTAACTGTGCGTTTGTGAGCCTTTGCGAGTGTGGCTTTCTTCAATATTTTCTTCCTCAAAAACAGAAGGTCAACCAGTAATTTATGCAGTCCACTGTGCAAGTGACAAGTGACGAGGTACATTCTGGAAGCCGTCATGAAGCCGACAGGGTTTGCCTCGACTGCACAGTGGGGAGCGTGATGTCATTGCCGGAGCGATAGGGAAACATGGCGCACTGCTTGTAGGAACGCGCTTGGATGTAGGAATGTGCTGCATGTAGAAATGCTTTTGCATTCCTACATGTAAGCAGTCTTAAGTGTCTGCGAAATCTTTTTTTGCCTGCGATCTGCGCACGCATAATCGGCTCCCGTGGCGCTCAAGTTTAGCCAGTTTCCGCGTGTTTATTGCACCATGAAACACGTATCATTCTGCATCCGCAGTCTGCAGTATCCTTTCCTGTGACGCAGGAGTTTGTAGCGAATTCCCACGTGTTGACCCCGTTGTGAAACGCTAATTTGCCATGTCCGCGATTCGCAGTATCAGTGCCCGTGTCACTTGGTTTGTAGCAAGTGCCCCTTGCATTTATCTTTTTTTTCTTTTTTTTTTAAAAAAGATTTGCTGTGCGCATTTCCATCATTTACCTCTTTATTTTGGGTGGGCACCCTTACAGGATTTTACGGTAGTGGTGCAGTACTAAAGACAGATGCTCCCATTGTCTGCATTGTTTGTAAGAGAGGCCAGACACCTCAAAATTTTTATATTTTTCTTATTGCCTAGGATGCTTTAGAATGGTGTCGTATAACCAGGGTCCCGTGTTTTTGGGGTCTGTTTATCATCAAATTTAAAAATGCTTTCTCTGGCTTTTTTTTTTTTTTCTCTTTACAACCTTGGTGTTTTCTTTTTTTTTTAGTGTCTACTTTCAGTGTGTGACAGAATATCTGAGTTTGTTGGCGCTTATGTTGAAGAAAATAGGACACAAGATAACGGCTGTGGTTCCCACAGAAAGCAGCAGCCTTGCGGACGGTTCGGTGCAGGCTGTGTTCTGGGTCAACAAAATATAAGGTTTTTTTATTTATGAAGCTCGGTTAGTTTTTATTTAAGAACAGCTCTAATTCAAGGTTTATTGGTTTTTTCTACGAATTTGGGGAAACTGGCTCTGGGAAAAAGATGATATTTCTTGTGTGCAAATGTGGCTTTCAAAAATATCCACCTCCCTCTCCTACCTGGCTCCTCCTTACTTCGTCCTCTTTGGTCACATACGGCGACATATATGTGGCGAAGGAATATCAAGAAACCTAGAGCTTTGGGAAGCTTGTTTTCTATAACACTTATTACTGACATTGATGATACTTCTTTTATGAGTAATGTGCAAATGCACTATGTCACTGATTTGGAGACATTGAAATCTGAGCTCCGAAAATTAGCAGAGCTGAGGGCTCTGCCCTTTCTTTTCTTCCCGCTTGCTCTTAATATGGCAACAGCCGACAGCTACACGGCGAGCGATTGGGAAATAAGTGGCGGCTTATTTCCTTTTTCCGTGCCAGGTAACCTTGCATGCTTGGGGAAACACATCGTTGAAGCGATACGAGAAGTTGGCTTGGTGCTCTTACGAGATGCCCGAACGAGAGTCAAACGATCCGGCTCTTGATTGGGCGTCTCGGTAGTCCGCTCTGGATTCGTGGCGTCTCGGCAACACACGCCTGTCATGCAGCTGTCGGAACTCCCTGCCTCGCAATGTACACCCTTATTTTTATGTCCTTAATGCCGGTATTACTTTCATGACTGCGGAAAGGTAGCGATGCACTTTAAGCAGCAAGGCGCAAATGCGGTCACAGATCGTGATTATGCAAGTTTTGTTGGCGTTAGAGTACAAGTAACGGTTTGCACTCCAGTACCGATGAGCACGGGCTTTCGTAGGCGTCAGTCGCGCCGTGTGCTGACGTCGGTCTCCATTTGTTGCTGTTAACTCCTAATAGCTTTTGATCAATTGCCACACATATAGTAGACACACCCTCTAACCTTTGCCTTTTTTTTGTGCATAGTTTGTTCGCCTGAGGCGGAAGTGTGTTCGAACAGCAGCACTCTGTTCGAGCTTCACTTCCACTTTCCACGCTCGCTTGGTCACGTTTTCTCTGAAACCGGAATGAAAATAATAAAGCCCTAAGAACCCCCCTTTACTGGAGCTCTTTTTATAAAGCTTGTTTTTGATGGCATGTTGTTTGTTGGGCTTGAGTCAGTAAAATGACCAGTTCTAGACGGCAAGACATCCTAGTAAGCTCACAGCTATAGAAATACACGGGCGCTATTTTCTCTCGCAAGGGCCATCCTAGGGTCCCCACCACCGCCATAATATTTAACCAATGAGAATAGTTAATTGCATGGAGATTCCGAATGCTACTATTATTACTCTTTTTAGGCATATGTTATTTCGACAAGAGCGTCAAATCTTTGGGTGTAGGAGACGTAATACAGCAATTGTCTGCAAACGCCAGAGCCGTGAACCGAGAGAGTCTCGGTCACTGGGGAGGAGCTGCGGCGGGAGCCGGAGGTGAGGGCGAAGAGCAGCGGCAGCTACCAGCGCCACATGTTCCCCCCCGTGAGAAACTCTGGGACGTAAGAATGAGCTGGGATGACCTTGAAGGATTTGCATAGCGCGGCATGGGTATTTTGTTTCGGGATGAGGCTGAAAGTGTGTGAGATGTATAATTGTGAGAGGTTGGCGGAAAAGGGGAATTTCAAGTTGCTGAGGTGTGTTTACTGAGTCAGGAAAAGGTCACATTGACAAGAAAAATTTCCTGTAACATAAGGTGATACTACTCCCACGGGGGGCAAATCCAGTTTTCACCGTCCACTTCGTCATGGACGCAGCAGTCACCGCGGCCAGCGAGTGCAATCGAAAGAAAGATGGAGTGTGTCCCGAATGTCGCCGCTGGCCGTGCGGCAACGCCGTGCGCGTTGCCCTTTCAGTTTTGAAGAGCTTCGCAAATTTCAACGCTCCAGCGTGCTGAGGAATGCAAATACTTGAATACATCCTTACCTTGAAATTGTGATTGGAGGGTATTTGTTAAGCTTCATTGCCTCCACTAGGGGTATATTTGTGGCTAGTGGTTGGGAACAGAGAGCTGTATCAATCATCGCTACCCAGGTCCGCCCGGCCAATGACGTGCCCTTATTTTCGCCCTATTATTACCAAATGATGACAAAACTTTCATACATACTTCGGCTCTGGAAGACACCATCCGACAGTGCACTCACTGGTGTCTACTTCAAGGCACAGAAAAAGGGGCATGTCACCGATCTTTGATGAGATTTTATTATTAAAAATAAAAATAATCGGGAAACGAGGAAACTGGTTTGCCCATGAGTGGGTTTTTTTTTAGGACGGTTAGAGCTCAGTAGATTGAGTTACCACCATAAATAGATGATCCTGAGACCACTCGAGTGCCCCTCTAATCTTACGCTTGCCCATGGGGGGACGGCCAAGTACGCTCTGTGGGACATCCGTCTGAGTCGGCCAGCCACCATCCTGGGTGGGTGACCGCATTTTACTTCTTAGTGGTAGCTCGAAAACCTTTGTGTTGTCCTTCCACTGCACCGTATTGAACATTGTTTCTGTGTAGGGCCACTCAGAGCAACCTACAAAGGCTCTACCCGACGGAGGCAGGTCACATTTACCTTGTCATCTGCCTCTTTTACACTTTATCCCGGAAGCCTGCTATAACTGTGCCTGTCGCGAGGCTCCTTCACGTCTTCCCCGCGGGAATGACATGCGAGGGAGCCCCACTTCCTCCAGAGCGAGGAGCTTCACGACTGAGCCGACCTCAGTAACGGGAAAGAAGTGGCATTCCCACCCCTTTCCCTGAGAGGACTAAACGCTGCAAAGCACCGACCACCTTACCAGTGCTCAGCGCGCCGTCAGGCGTGCACGTATCCGAGCATCTGGGACACGAATGGAGACAAAACTTACTCACGTGGCATGCCCATGGAGGTCACTTAGCAATAACGAGCTGGACGTTGCAAAGTACTAACCGGCCATCGCTTAAAGTTCCGCATACGTCGCGCAGATGCATGAATCGTGCGGTAGACCCATTTGCGCACGTAATTTTTGTGTCCAAAGTCCGAGAAGGAAGTGACTACACATTTGGGTCGGTGCCGTGGAGTTTGTGTTAAAGTAAAGTCGCCCGGGACGCGTCTTCGATTGCTCGGCGTTTAGCGTTGCACACCGCGCCCCGTGTGTCGATAGGGATCCCGAGAAGTGGCCACAATCGACGTGCCACACGGACCGAGGCTTCACGCGGTCGAACGGAGATGCTGGGGAATTCAGAAAAGTCCGGCAGACGGGAGGATCGACGTCACGCCGTGGCGTCCCAACCGGCGGCGGCTGCCGAAGTTTCCACGGGACGTCCAACTGCAAAGTGAGCTGCTGCAGGAACAAACGTTTGCCACATTTGCACTCCACCGCCCGCAACAGCGCCCGGGATCGCGGCAAACCACTTCCGGCAACTTCGTCGCGCGGAAATCATGTGGACCACGCGCGAGGACGCTGTAAACACGCAGGACAAAGGTTCGGCTCGGGCGCCATGAAAGAGGCTTTTTGAACCATGGTTAAAAGCGCTTGCAAAAGGACGAACGCATGGCAAGAAGACAAACACGGGCACTAATCGCGATTGTATTTGATGAAAGAAGATAGAACTACATGTATATATATTTGTTGATACACCTGTCGTCACCTAGGCTACGCATACGCCGGGATACACACACCCTTTAACCCGTTTACATAAATTTATAAAACATATCTCTGCAATATGCAATGCAACCGACGTGTCGCCAACGCGCCAGGGCCCCCTCTTCCTGATAAAGTATGCCTCTTGATAGTTCGCTTGCCCTTTCATTCTTACTTCTGCACCTAGAATCTCGGTGTCACTGGAAAGCGTGGCTCACATTTGCAGGCCCCATGGTGCATGGGCAAATGTGCCCCATCACTTGTCTCCAAATGTACGCATGCTCCGGCCACGTCGGAGAGTGGCCCATCCAATGCCCCCGTGTTTGTCTTCTTTCTGGCGTTCATCTTTTTAGCACTCTTAACCACGGTTCAAGACGTTCATCACCAACCAGCCCAACCACAAGTACCTTGCAATCAAGGCATCTTGACAGTGCACAAAGGAGCTGCGCCAATGTGCAGGCCACCTGTCCGGCGTGCCCAGGGCTCCTGGACTGGCAGCCCCAGAGTCCCCGCAGCACGTACGCCGTGGGCCTGAGTGCGGCCAAGTGGTGGTGCGGGACCTCAGGCAGCCGGGGAAGCGACGTGACTCTGCTCGACCGCATCGGAGGCATCCACCGCCTTCTCTTCTGCCCCGTCAGGTGACCCGCTCGGTGCACTAGGGTCGCAGACGGCGAGAAAGTCCTCCCCGGTGGAGTCCCACACATCCGGGTTGCAGCGACGTCGGAACTCCGAGCTCCGATTGGCTCCGATTGGAAGGATAGTGAGTAGACTCGAATAATAGCTGCCTCGAGGCCTGCCTACTATTCTTCCAGTCGGAGCCGGTCGGAGCTGGGCGTGTTCCGACGTCGCCACAACTGAACGGACGGACTTGCGCTCACGCGCGGGAGCCCAGACGGCCGGCCCCGAGTCACCGATCTATGGGTCCGACAAGCGGCGGATGAGCGTACGACTGCCAGGCCGTAGAGTTAATATAGCATACCGTCACGGGTGAAGAATGGCACACCAAGCTCCACTGCCATACGCTTCGGATCACCCACCGTGACCGAATCTTGGAGACACGGAAGAATGGCGTCGAGCAAATGCTCCTCCGAATATTGGCAGCGGTAACTGTCAAGGAACGACCGTAAGACAATATACAAAACCTGATCAGTAATTAAATTTTAGCGATTGTTTTACATTCGTATCAGTGGGCAGAATTTAAAAGGAGATTTGTAATCCTTCATCAAAATAGGCGTGAGCGCTTGTTAGATTTCAGGGGAAAAGTTCCATTTCGTTTGAGTTTAGCGTGGAGTTTAGGCTGTTGGGGCACACGGAGCAAAAGCACTTTATTGCCAAGAGTATGATAGGGGCATGAGGCACTCTGTGACACATGGTACCTGCCACGAACGGGCTATGAAAAGACATTACTGGATCGACTTTTTACATTCTTTTGTTCTCATTATTGGTGGAAACTCTAGCAGTTTGAAAATCCAATAGTGGTAGACCTGCCTGTGCCTGACGGCTGTTGCACCGCAGGCCCTCTTGGCTGGCGTCTTGTGCCGACGACTGCTTGGTGGGCCCTGGCCGACACCTCCCGGAACCAAGGACCACCTGGTGTGAGTAACGCTCAAGCGCGCGGTGTGGCGAGGGAACGCCACTTTCTGAGTTGAGTTTGCAAGAGCACATGCTGTCGCATTACGCAACCGCCCAATGTACGCTATTTTGCAAAGAATAGAAACGGTTGTCTTTAGTTGTGGACGTCTCGTATATCACCTTAGAGGTTGCCCAATCGTTTTGCAAGTAAGTGTAGGAACACTTTGCAGCCCGCACCTCGACTGCCAGGGCCAAACTTTCCGCGCGGGCGAAACGAGTATAACGGGGTGGAGTGCAGGGTGGAACGGCTGCGCCATTTGCGCCATTTTGCGCCAAATGCAATTTGTCCGCGCCATCCTGCGCCAAATGCATTTGTCCGCGCCATCCTGCGCCATGTTGCGGAAACTGCGCCACAGCCAATAGCTCGCGCCATTATGCGCCAAATCGTAAAGCGTGCGCCAAAAAAATTGTATTTTGTCTTGGTTTCGGTTTTAATCGATTCGATTGGCAACAATGAGCGCGTTTAGCTTGGTCGGCCTTGCAATCCTTTGTTCTGCTTATTCTTCCTGTGTATCCCGAGTCGAAAGCGCCGAAAAAACTCGGAGGCCCAATTCCAAGCGCTACACCACTTGCGACTGGATTTTTATTGTTCAACCATAAGCGGTTAAGCAAGTCGGCTAAGGTGAGGTCGAGTCGTTAAACGTCAGATTGCCTGAGGCTCTGCGGCCGGGGATCCGGAAGTCAGCCAGTTGAAAACAAATGAGCAAAAGATTCCTTTTTGTACTTCATCATTAGAAGTTGGAACTGCATTCCCGCCAGATAAATCGTGATTTGATAGAACTGAAACGCGGTCCGATCCGAAACCTTGCCGGCCAGCAGCTCTCACGCGAGCGGTAGATCTGTTCAGCGTACTTTAACCTTGCTCCTGCTTATCGCTTTGAATATGATGACTTCGTTAATCGTAGTCTGCTGCTTCGATATTGAGGTGCACAATAGGATAAACTCGAAATTCGTTGCCCTGTTCTTCCACGCAACTGCACGTCCGCTGCTTACGCACGTCACATGATGCGAACATATAATTACTATGTCGAGCACGTGTGGGTTGTGCGATAAGCAGTGCTGGTTTGCATTTTGAGCAGCTAAAATCCACTCAGAAAATATCAAGGACACTATCTCCAGAAACATACGGTACTTGCTTTTTGCTTCTCACAGCGCCGACTGGCACGACTCTTTGCTCACAAAGTTTCAAGTTTTCGCATCTGTTACACTGTTATCCCATCTATTTAGGCCCCTAACCACTCATGTTCACCTGTGCTGCTAAGCACAATTGAAATTGCTCCCGTGCTTGTCTAAGACACAAGCTGAAGTGCAATGAAAACTGATCTGAGCTGCTCCTTGCCTGCTCCAGAACGTAGTTTTAGCTGCTCCCAAACTGCTCCAAAACAGCTGTTTCAGCTGCTCCCGTGGCTGCTCCCAAGTGCATTTCATGAGTTCCACCC
>JAZHYW010061242.1:0-18029 GCA_037355805.1 Ixodes ricinus
ACATTTTGAGGTCGGGGCTCAATAAAGAATGCAAAATAATGGTCCCCTGCGTCCGCTCCCGCCAGAGGCACTGCAGGACTTAAAGCCAATTCTAATAAAAATGAATTGGATCATTGATCAAGGTAATTGATAGGAAAAGCCAATTGGGGACGAACTACTAAAATGAATCTGGGCATGCCAAGCGAACGACCCAGGAAGGACCCGTCGGGAAGAGGACCCCGAGACCCCGACCCCCGTCCGACCCCGCACCGGGACGAAGAGGGCATGAGAGTTGCAAGTGGGTCGGCGAGACTGCAGGCAACCATGACTCTGATCCAGACGATCCCGCCACAGTGATCCGTTTGATATCTCGGCTCTTGGAGATCACCCCGCCAGTTGCGGGGGATCTCCCACCCTGGGGAGATTCGAGAGGCGCTACCTTGATGTCAATCTTCCCTTATAGGGATGCCCTCGTCCGGATCACCACGCGACGTCACACGTCCCGCGTCACACGTCTCGATCTCACGTGAACCGCTACACGTCATACGCCCCTGCATGTCAACCCGCTTCACGTCACACTCCCCTCCCTTTCAGGGAGGGTCGGTCACACGTCATGCGGCCACACATGCTACGTTTTACGTCATGCGTGTTACGCCGTCCCCATAACTCACGCCATGCACAGTACGCCGCGCTCCCCTCGTCTGAGAGGCTCCCTCCTCCAGCGGGGAAGACTCAGGTTGGCAAGGCCCTCTTTGTCCCCTCCGTTCCCGAGAGCAACAGCCAACGACAGGTTGACTCAATCGCGATCGGCTGGAGTTACACGGCGGCACCAACTGTCATTGAGCCGCTAACGATCATTGAGTTTAACTGACCTGGCCGACCTCATTTATACTCTATTTCACCTTATGATGTACCGCAGGAAAGACTACAAGAGCGAGCTCCTTGCTCTAGGGCACATTAGAGCCACTAAATGAGCTACGCTTGGAGTATCGGCACCTGTGTTCCTCATATTGTTGTGGGCGCCGCCATCTTGGTGCTTGCGCAGGGGAGACGCAACTGCCGATCGTCATTATTGAAAAGTGCGACTTCCTCAGCATTGGATTCGGTGTTAAGAAGCTCATGAAATATAGCTTTGCTCTGTCGCGAACTGCTTAAACGGTCGTAGAGGACGGAAAAGCGTTTCCTGTGATTTTAGATAGAGCTTCATATAACTGGCAAACATGATTTTAAGCCACAAGATGGTTAAGTATCGTTACTCTAAAGCGTAGCTTATTTAGTGGCACTAGGGCACATCTCGGCGGCAGAAGCTCTCGTGCATTAAGGGCAGCTGCAAACGCTATCAACACTATGAGCTCGCGTTTCTAGCCTTCACTGCGGTACAACATAAGGTGAAACGGAGTGCAACTGATGGGGGTTCGCCCCAATGGAACTAAAGATTGCGGCGTCCGCCGCATCACCGCCCATGGCCAGCTGCAGCAAACACTTACTGTTGCGGATGATTGCGGCAGGTATCTAGGAAGTATCGTAGCAGCAAGTATGGTCGGTAGAGGTATGATTCGAGGCCAGAGCTGCCGCTAGAACAGTCCCGGCACGTCGCGGAAACCAAAGCTCGGCGAGGGTTGCCATTGTAACGTCGGTGCCGATAAGGTTTTCCTTGTCTCTCTTGCTTTAACTCGTGTGAAACGTTCTGAGCGTCGTTTTTAGAGCGCAGCTCTTAGGCGCCCGTTTCCGGGTTGAGTGGCGTCGCCGTCGGCGTCGGAGTAACCGCATGTGTTGCATTATGGTACGTGGTACGTCACAGTTTCCTCGCTAAATTTAGCGGGGAAACTGAATTCGGGTTGAGGCTACGCGACGTCATTTCTCCGCGAAATTTAGCGCGGAAACTTAAACCGCTAAATTCAGCGGGGAAACATAACCCACTAAAATTAGCGGGGAAATTTTCGCTAAATTTAAAGGGAAATTTATCGCAAATTTTTCGCTAAATGGGAGGCGTGGAGGCGAGGAGGTGAGGAGGAGAGGAAAAGAGGAGGGTACGGAGAGGGAGAAGAGGCGTACCGCCCTCCGTACCCTCCCCTCCTCCTCCTCGAGAGCTGCGCTCCAATTTCGGGTTACAGAGATTTGTAAACGCCTTTAATTTTTTATTCTAAGAACAACAAAAAAAAGTTTATTTTATTTTATGTTAAGAGTTTATAATCAATGAAAGGTATGCATATAATTCATTCGCATCGCTATAAAAAGAAAAGAAGAAAAAGGGAGTTTTCGTAGATCGTTTCCGCCGTCTCGCAACGCTCTCTGCATCCCGCGACGAAATCGAGGTTTCTTCAGTCAAGTCTAGCGGCGCGGAGGTGCAATTGCACTCTCTTCGTTGCGGGTAGCTTAGCGGAGGGAGGAAAGCGGCTTACGAAAACTCCCTAACGTGACATCAGTTTATGCTTCGTTTCGGTTTTACCTTTGTCGTCTGACTTGCATCTCAAAAGGGGTTGTTAGGCCTATGTATAGACCCTTTCTTCAAGGGCGCCGCCATCTTGAATTGTCGTCACTTCCAGTATGGGCGAAAACATTGTTTTGACGTCACCACGCCAATAGAATGCATTGAGGAAAAAAGCGTAAACGTCACCCATTCTCGTTGTCTCTGCCCTCTATTTTTTTACTATTTGCAGTTTGAAACGTTTTAATATTTTTTCGCCGCCCATACCGGATATGCTTACTTGGCGGTCGGGGGCGAGAGTAAGCGGAAAAGGTCTATAACCTGTAACACAGGACAACATAGCTCAATGACGATTGGGAGATGTCAACGATCGTTTGCTTAATGAAAGTTGAGGGCGCTTGTGTAACTAGGGTATGTATAAGAGTGGAGCGCGATAACGTTATCGAGCCCCGTTCGCAAGGCCTTTTCATATAAACCCGCGCTCGTTCCCAAGGCGTGGAAGCGTCTGTGCGTGGTCTAGTCGGTAGCGTCACGCGTCACGTGACGTCAGACGTAAGCGTTGTGGATTGTTTGAAATTACCGCGCGAGGTCATGTGGCGTGACGCCACACGTGACTCTGACATCATGACCCTATCGACCCGCTAAATTTAGCAGAAAATTAACCGCAAAATGTACCGGAACATTTTCTCGCCAAATTTAACAGACGTCACACGTGACGTCACGTGTGACGTCACGAGGGTAACGTGTGACGTCACCGGATGCATGCCGGAATTTTCCGGTCCCACCGACGCCGACGCCGGATTTTCTGTGACACGAGCTCCTAAACACTATCGCGTTAAACTTTTATAACATAATATTCTAAGATGGTTGGCCAAACCGCTGACTCTCTCAACTTGTGACTCGCAGAACTTCGTGAAGTGGAGTGCACCTTCACGAGAAGTCCCTTCACATCGCCGGTCCAGACATCGCCCCTCCTGCCCGTACAGGCGTCTACTTCCATCGCCGAATTGCACCGGGCTCGTCAACGTCGCAATTCGAGAAGTGGCACGCAAGGGAACGTCGGAAACATCTGCAGCGAGTTGCGTTGTCACTCGCTTTGCGGCTACACGAGTTCTGGCTGCCCTCGTTCCGAACGTTGAATGAACCTATAGCCTACTCCCTTTAATTAAATTGTGGTTTCTCTATCTGCGGCCCCCGTCGAAAGGCCGAGCGCTCAATTTGCCCAGTCTATAGACTACTAGTCTCTTCAGTGGATGTGTCAGCGCTGGGTTACTCACATGCGGCTATCTCGAAGGCTTAATGCCTGATTCACATGGTGGAATTTTGATCGCCATTTTGCGATTGCGACGTCGTTTGTGTGGTAAGAAAACACGGTGGAAGCTGCGGTGCTCAGCGTCGCAATCGCGAAATCGCCATCAAAATCGCACCATGTGAAACAGGCTTCTGCCAATGGTTCACCCGTTTGCGTTTGAACGCGGTGCGTTCCGCTGCGGCCGGAGGCTGAAGAACGTTGCGGAGAGTGTCTGTGCAAAACTCGTACAAACAGTTGCGCAGAACCTTGCTAAGCAGAATCGAAAATCACTAAATCAACTAATTTTAGAAGGATTTAAGGCAGGGGCACCGTTTTACGGCGTGCCGAATAAAAAAAGACCTCAAACTGAACGCGTTTCTCGGTTTTCTGTTCCTTATCGGAGTTCGTCTTGCGCCCGCGGTCCTGCTCCCTGGTGGCCGAGGCCCGAAGCCGCTGCCTCGCCTCCCTCGTAGCATGGAGGGACTTGTTGCGCGTAGAACCGTAGAACCGAGGCGTAGCCATCGACGCCGTTTTGCTCGAAACCGCCGACCACCTGGGAGGAAAGATTGGGCTCTTCGAAGACAACAGAAGGGCGGACCGTGATAGGCGGCGATCGGGGGGAAGCTGGGGTGGCTGCATCCGAAAACGCGGAGTCCCGGAGGAACAGACCGGCTCCACGGAAGACTGCAGTATGCGGACCGTTGCGAGGTTGGAATTCCCATCTTTCGCCGAGTCGGAACCCCTGCGCTAAATGCGAAAGCATTTCGTCGAGAATCAAGCGCAGCACAGAGCGATTTCGGCATAATTTTTTGAAAGTCGTCTTCTGGGCGTGGCTTGGATATTCGTGCTTTTAAAATTCAAGATTCAGTTTAATTTCGTCTATACAATTGTACGTTCGACGGAGGCGTGGGCAAAAAGCCAACACATGTTGGCTTCATGATGCCCATCCCTGTTTCCTCGGCAAAGGCAGACAAACGATGCAAATAAAATAATATCTACAAAAGAACAATATAAAGTAAATATAAATACTCACAGATATACAAAATGACTCATTGTTACAGTCTACACACGTTTCAATATGTTACACAAACATAATTTAGATTAAATGTGGTGTTAGCGCTCATTTCAACAATAATGTTGTCTCTTAATAAATTATTTAGTAATGATGGAGGGTTATGCATGCCTTAGCATCTGGGTTTCGTAATTTGTTCTGCATTGTGATATTTTCCGAGCGTCTGATACATTAGGGATGTACCGAACTGCCTCTTTTTGAAGAACATGGAATTTGTTTATGTTAGTTACTGTTGTGGTTCCCCAAACGAGATGAAAGTAATTTGGATGTGAAGCGAGCAGAGAGTTGTATATGAGAAATTTAATGGTTACTGGGAAGTTGAAACGAAACTTGCTAAGAACACCTACAGCTCAAGAAATCTCACCGATGATAGGCTCAACGTGGGAATCCCACGACATGCTTTCTTGAAAAGATACGCCTAAAGTTTTAGCAGAATGAATTATTTAAATAAAAGATTGTGGTCAAAAATGATAGATTTATTCCTTGGGTTTAAAAACACTGCCTTAGTTTTATATGTCTTAATTTGCAGTGAATTTACGTTACACCACGTGTACAGTGATTCCAAAGTGCGGTTTGCGACTTGAGCAAGCGTTTCGTTGTCAACCGCAGAAAACAACAACTACACAACTACTATCATCGGCATAAATTACGAAGGTTGCGTCGTTACTAATTTCAGCGATGTCATTTATGTAACTATCAAAAAGCAATGAACCCAAAATACTTCCCTGGGGAACACCGGCAGTTAGAGTTAGTGTGTGGGAACACTGATTACTGATGATGACAGACTGTTGACGAAATTGTAAATATGAAGCCATCAGTTCGAGTGTTATACCACGGAAGCTGTAGAAATCAAGTTTTTTTTTGTAGAGTAGTAAGATTAATAAAATTAAAAGCTTTGGAAAAGTCCACAAAAACCTCAGGAGTAATACACCTTTCTTCAAATGATTTCAAGATTACTTAGTTTTGTAGTAGTAGGTCAAGTTCGGTCGATCGTCCCTTACGAAAACCGTATTGTGAGGGTGTCATCAAAAAAAAATATATATATATATATATATTACAAGAAGGAGTGATTCTACTATCTATAATTTGGTTAAGAGACTTTGAAAACACCGGTAAAATGGAAATGGGCCTGTAATTTGATTGCTCATTTTTGGTCCACATTCCAAAAGAACGACGACTTCTCATCGCTATTTTTAAAGGTTCCGCAATTTCCATATGGCAATTTGCATACGTTTCGGCAATTTGCATACGGCGAGGAAAGGTTCCTGTGGAGATAAATTATATATGAGGATAATAAAGGTGTTCATATGCACAAAACGCATTTAAGGGGCTTAATTTGTACATCGTCGATGTCACTACATTTACTATTATGCATCGAATTAAATGTGTTAAAAATGTGTAGGTCAGTTGGGTGAAAAAACGCACTATTTTAAATACGGGTTTCTGATTCCTTGTCGACAATGGATTGTGACTGTTGTGGAAAATCTTCGCGAAATAGTTGTGAAATAATTTACGATAAGGAAAGAGGGACATTTAAGACAAACAGACAAGACAGGCTTTCGACTTTCAACAAAACGTTTACTGGCTCGACTTCGCCTCCTGAAGCTCGACGGGGGGCGTCGGGGAGGTAGAGAGGGAGGATGGTGGGTGAGAGAAGCGCGAGCCAGTGGCCCTCGCAGCTAAGCGTGCATGGCGGAAGGGGGGTCTGCTGTGTGTCAATCGACACGTCGCCGTTACACGCAGCCCCGAGTGCGGACGGTGCCCTCTTGGGGAAAGAAGGGAGGAGGGGGGGAGGGCTGGAGGGCGCGGAGAAGAGGAGGAGTAGAAGATTAGGTGCTTCTGCGCTCGCACATGAAGGCTCGCTCCTACAGAGATGTGCCGGCGATGCTCTCTTGGGGAAGGAAGGGAAGAGGGGGGAAGGCGCTGAGAAGAGAAGGAGAAGAAGATACGGGAATTTAGACTTTTTATGTCTTTGGAGGAACCCTCTCGCCCCGCAGGAAGCGAATCTCTCGATCGGAAAGAGAAAGGGATGGGCTGGACAGGTTTGAGACTGAAGATTTGATATGTAGAGACTCAAGGATTTCCATGCCGAATCGAGATTTGTGCCCGCCGAGAATTTTGGTTTTCGAGAAGTCGGGGGTGCACGAGGGGCAGTTTTTGGCGTGAGCCACGACTGGATGGAAGGAGTCCGGAGAGGGAGACGAGATCTCCTTGGCGTGCTCCCGGAGACGGTCATTCACGCAGCGCCCCGTCTGACCGATGTACTCGGCCCCGCACACAAGAGGAATACTATACACCTTTTCTCTTGTGCAGGGCCGGAAGCACTGTGCGTGTTTTGTTTTTTTGTGCATGTGGGTGGGGGTTCTGGGTTGGTCACTCGCTTGCACATGCCTCCCAATTTAAATTTGCATGTGAAAAGAACTCTGGTGCCGAGTCGATGCGCAAGCGCGCGTAGTCGGTGTGCCGTGTTGTGGGAGTAAGGGATGCACGCAGGGCGGGCAGACCGGGTCCCGGAGGGAGCCTTCTTTGGGCGGCTCCTCGACAGCAGGATGAGTTTCTTGCTGATGTTATCTAAAAGGTCCGCCGGGTAGCCCGCCCTCCGGAGCCTGGTGGCCTGCAGCGACAGGCTCCCTCTGATCTTGTGGTCGCAGGACTTTTTGCAAGAGGAGGAAAGGAGAGACTGGACAATTCCGGACTTAACGGTTTTTTAATGATGGCTAGAGAAGGGGAGGACAGGTTTCTGGGAACGCTGTTGAAAAGACCAGCAGAGACCGTGAGACGAGTGGGTCAGTCGAAGATCGAGGAATCGAAGGCCCTCCTGAGTAGGGTCTTCCTTTTGAAGGTGAGGCCACTGGCGTTAGTTTTGAATGCCTGAAGAATGGAAACATCTGAGCTGGAGACAGGATGAAGAACCAGATAGTCGTCAACGTACCGAAAGATCCTACATTCCTTGCCCGAGCGAGCAAGATGCTCCTGCACCGCGCGATCCACAAAAAAGAGATAAATCTCGCTGAGGATCGGCGCGAGGCAGGAACCGATACACACACCCGATTTCTGAATGAAAACCTTTCCTTCGTGCTCAACCAGAGTGGATCCCAGGTAGAGCCGGAGGAGATCGAGGAAGCCTCCGACCGGGATTCCGGACGCGTTTTGAAACCTCGTCATTCCATGTAGATCAATTGCCTCAGAAACAGAGCTTAGAAGAGTTTTGAGGTCGAGATTGTAATACATGTCCTCGACATCCAGCGAGAACTAGTTCGGGTCCTGATTGGAGTGAAAAGGTCGAATGAAATCAATCACCTCAAGGGAGCCCTTAACGCGGAAGGGGTGGGGAAGATCGATAGAAGAAAGGTGCTTTTCTAGGAAGAGGGCGAGAGGTTTCTGCCAGCATCCCCCCTCAGAGATTATGCTTTGAAGAGGAATGTCTGACTTGTGCGTTTTTGCCGCGACAGAAGATGGAAAGGTACTGTTTCGACGGGGCAGAAACTAGCGCTTTTAAGGAAGGGAGGCTGAGAGAATCACATACAGATTTGACCTCGGACCGGAGTGGTCCTGATGGGCGTTTCTTTAGGGGAACAAAAGTTATTTTGTAGTGCCTCATCCACTTTCTCTCCGAATTTGTCTCTGTTCATTATGACGAATCGGCCCACCTTGTCCAGCCTCCAAGAGCACCAGATCTGATCGGCGGAGCTCCTCCACGACGCAGGTCACTTCCGAGCTCACCGGTGCACTCGCGGCACCGTGATGGCAAACCACGTCAGCCGCCGCCCCGACAAAGTCCTGTCGATCACACTCCGGGACCCTAGCCGCAATCTCGTAGACCCACACTCACAATCTCGTAACCAACACTCTCAACCATCTACGTTGTGAAATAAGTTTGCAAGTTCTTCAACCCCGAAATGTTGTGTCACCAATTTTCAATTTAGTGACGGGATCGTTTCCAGATTATCGGTTTAAGAGCTCGTTAATTATTTTCCAAGGCAAAATTGCTCTTGACATTGTTTTTTTAAAATTAAATATTAAGTATAAAGAGTTTTTCTTTGCTTGCCTGAGAATTTTTTGTCAATTGGTTTTTATACCCCTTGATTTTCTTTAAATCGTCAGTGTTCCTTGCAGGTAAAAATTTACGGCATAGCTTGTTTATTTTGCTTATCATTTTGTAACATTCTTGAGTCACCAATTTTTTATTAATGCTTTTGTTTCTGGCGGACTGGTTTATATTGGGAGGTTTTGTTATATACCACTCAAAAAGTGTTAAAAAGCAGACATATGCTTCTTTAGCGGAAAAAAATTGTAAACAGTGTTCCCGTTTACGTCACTAATGTGGGACCTAAAACATTTAAAGTGTGTAAGAATTTATGTTTCTGAACATACTTGTGTTTATGGTGGCGTTACTGCGACTGTCAATGGTGTTGTTTGTGAATGTGAATAATGGCAAGTGATCGCTTATCTGGATGGCAATGACACCACAAACAGTATTGCATCAGTATTGGTGACAAAAAGACCAATAGGCTTGGATGAGAAACCTGTAACATGTGTTGGTGAGGTAATGACGCCGACACAATTGTTTGATTCAAGGAAACTCGGAAGTGAATATTGCGTATTTGAGGCTGTTAACTATGTTAATATTAAAATCACACACAAAAAGTTTACAGAGGTTGACATTTGAAAAATCGAGGAACTTATCAAAATGATAGAAATTTTTAAAGTTTCCACGTGGTGGCCTATGGATCACGATAAAAATATTCTGCCAGCACTTCCCCGTCAATCTTTCAAAAACACTACAAATAAAAGAAAAATCAGTCACAAGTTCACAATCAAAAGTAACGCGAACACAAATCGATATTTGTACACCCCTTCTAAAAGCACGGTTTAAAAGAAAGTGTTATATTGATCCAGTTGTAGTACCTCCAGGTCGTTCTGATACCTTTTCTCAGGGAGCTTGATCCCATTTAAAGAAGAAAAAAGACAGATTCTTGAAACAGAGTACTTAACTCGTCCTCCTTATTACGAGCCGAACGAAGATTTTAATGGAAAAAAGAAGTTGGTGCTCCAATCCACGCTGTAAAATTGGTTGGACAGCGAAGCTGTGCTATCACCTGCAACGACTGCCCACTGCAATATAGATCCTTTTTATGGAAAACGCCACCAGGTGGTGATCCAGCCCTTGACGTTCCAAAGAACTTCCGGTGTATAAGAAGAATTAACGAAGGCCACCTTAACACCGCTGCTTGAAATGTAGATCAGGGTGACTAGCGACCGGGAAAACCGGGAATTGTCAGGGGAAATTTTAATTACCGGGAAAAATCAGGGAATCGTCAGGGATATTGTCAAAAAGCGAGCCCAGTCAAGGAAAATGAGCCGGAAACGCCATCGAGTGTCCTGAGCAAAGACTTGAGGACTAAGGGGGGCAGAAAAATAGGCAATAAATTATGCTTAGAGCGAAGCTCGGGCTCTGCTCACCCGATGTTGAGTGTGCCACCCGATGCAAAGATAACAACCGACAAATCCAGTGCAAGTCTTGGATTGGATTGGATTGAGAGCGCGACACTAGGCTAGATCCAGTTAGAGCTACTATAAATTTAATAACAACTGGGAAAGCCGCAGACCCCGATCTAATCCAAGCCGAAAGTGTCCGAAAGTGCATCTGACGGCCATGTTGCCATTTGGTTATTGACGTGTGTGGTTGAGCGTTGTGTTTTTATTGTGTTTCCGGAAGTGGCCTCTTCACTGACAATGTCAGCGGCAAGAAAGTGCTCGTTTAATCCGGACTGGATGAACCCGAATATTTTGGAATATGCAAGTTAGATTAGGCCCGTGCAAAATGATCCTGACTGTGCTCAATGCTCAATGCCTTGCGTTGCTATGGTCTTATATATTTAACCGCCTCTAGAGAGGTCAGGAAACTTCACCTGAAATTGTCAGGGAAAACCTGCAAAAGCCAGGAAATTTCAAAAGAATAATTTGCTAGACACCCTGATAGATGAAACGTTTAACGCCAAAACAACGAAGGAGTGCGAGATCTGGTAAAATATTTCGAGTATTCTTGTAAACCAACTTGCCTCCTCCAAGATGTAATATTGTACAGCTTAAGGTCCTCGTTAAATCTTCAGCTTTGTTGTCCATGAGGCATTTATGCTTTCTACTGGGTGTCCCAAGGAACGGCCAGGCTCTTTAAATCGACCGCGAAATTCGGTTTCTTAACCTATCGTGCTACGACTTAGTGCAGCGTTGCCCGCAGATGGTGCATTTTTTTGTGCAAAATTTGCAAAGAGCGAACTGATCTGAAGAAAAAGTAAAGGAAGAAAAAGCCTTAGCTCTTATGGAAACGCAGCAAAGCTACCTGTCTTCGAACAATACGGCGCCGTTTCGCACGGGAGACAAGAGATGGCGTAAGCGGTCGCGACGCCAACTGCCGCCAACGAAAGAGCATACGGCGCCGAGAGCCAGCGTCATTAGCAGACAATCTTTTCGACTCAAAGGTTGCGCGCGTCCCGCAGACGGCGACAGTCGCAGAACCGAAAACAGGCGCAATAACAACAAGGAACTGCAAAGCAGACGACATCAGTACCCCGAAAAAAAAGCAGTTAAAATATTCCGCCAAAACATTATTTTTAGCGATTATGTGTCCATTCAATATGTTTTATTAGTAAGGATGATAAAATAATGCATTGGCAACTGATATCAGGAAAGCTTAAGAAACCGAATTTTGGGGGTCGATTTAAAGAGCCTGGCCGCTTCTTGGGACACCCAGGAGTACTGGTGACATAAGCAAGCTAAACAGCATTGCAAAACCGGTACGAACGGAAGTCGCTTGGGACGCAAGCGGCAGTTCATGTTTGTAAACTGCAAAAGGGTCTATACCAATGATTGAAGAAAGAAAAGTAAAAAAAATTACAAGAAAAGTGGCCAGACTGAACTTCGAAAAGGGATTATTGGGGATAGTTACGGATGGAAAATGTGACTTTCCGCGAGCATCACACAGAGTAAAGATGCTCAGGCGATATTGTTTTCCTCTGTCGTGGACTGTGCAAACATTTCGGTGGAAGGGAAAAAAGCGTTTTCTTCGATTTCAGATACAAAGCTTTAGATAACTGGCAACCATGATTTTAAGGACCGAGCTGACTGGAGTGCCCTTACTCTGAAGCAAATAGCCTACCCAGTGTCTCTCGTCCGAACCACAGTTTGTCGGCGCTAAGCCCTCTACGTGCCCGGACGGTCTCTCCGAGTGCTAAGCTCGGGCGGATATCTGTCTGGCGAAGCACACTCCAACGCTCCTATATTGACTTGTTGTAAATCTACTTTTCCTGTTTACCGACTAACGCCGAAACAAAGTATACAGACGACCCTGTTTTCAGTCTTTTCGTCTCTTATCTCCTCGGTGATTGGCATCGGCTAAGACGGCATCACTTTTAGATGCGGAGCATCTCTTGCTCGGGTCTATCTCCCGCGGCGTCGTAGTCGGCACTCACACTGCGCATGCGCAACTCTCCTCCTTCCCTCTCTCCAACAGCTGCGCGTTACTCTCTCCGCTCTCTCTTTCTACAAGCTGCGTGCACTGCGCGTGCGTTCGCTTGTACTCACACCGCGCGCGCACGCGCAACTCTCCTCCTCTAGTCTCCTCTCCTTCAAGTGTGAAAAAAATAAACGGCGAGCGGCGAGCGTTCCGAGTTTCTCTGCCGCGAGCCGCGACGAAGGCTCGCGTAGGGGGTACCGCAAGGGAAGTCGGTGGCGCCATCTCTCGACGTCAGCACGCAACTGACTCTTTCCTCGGAACCAACACGATGCTCCGCATCACCCCATAGTTCCCCTCGGGAAGATGGTGTAATTTTTTTTAACGTGCATCACGCAGTAGTGATTACGCGAACGCGTGCCGGTACGAAACTCATCCAGATCGAAACGGGCGGGGGCGGTGGGGAATCGAACCCAGGAGGTTCCCAGCGCAAGCTTTCGCTCCACGCTCCGAGCTGAGACGCGTTAGCCCACTCGGCCACTTCCTCCCGAACGCGCGCAGCGCGCTACCGCTGCTTATATTCACACTTGAAGGAGAGGAGACTAGAGGAGGAGAGTTGCGCATGCGCGCGCGGTGTGAGTAGAAGCGAACGCACGCGAAGTGCACGCAGCTGGTAGAGAGAGAGAGCGGAGAGAGTAACGCGCAGCTGTTGGAGAGAGGGAAGGAGGAGAGTTGCGCATGCGTAGTGTGCGCTTGACCTTCCTTCCCCCGTATGTATGTGCGCTAGAGAGGTGGCCGAATTTTTCGCGAATGGACTGAGTATTGTTTATGGGTTTCGTAACTCGCCAATTTTTATTTCTATATTGTGACAATGGCTACTAACGCTTCTTTCTTGCTTGGTGATGTTGACGATACTTTTAGTTCGCAGTCAAAATGCAGTTATTATGATTCGGATTCTTTTAAACACTTCAATCAACTGCGCGATAAAAGACAATTTTCTTTGTTTCATTTGAACGCGCGAAGTTTAAGAAATAAACACGAGGGTGTTGACATGTTACTCGATCAGTTAAACCATAATTTTGATATTTTAGCTTTTACTGAAACCTGGTTTTCAAACGACTACGATGTCGTTCACTTCGCGGGATATGAATGCACGTCAATGTCCCGGGACAATATGAGGGGAGGGGTGTGGCGCTGTACATAAAGGAACACCTAGATATACATGTCGTGTCGGAATTCTCTATAATTAACCCCATTATGAGTCTCTCATGGTAAAGTGTGCAGGTACCACAGTTGTCGTTGTGTATAGACCTCCTTCGGGTACAGTAGCCACGTTTTTAGAATTCCTGGAAAACATGCTGGAATGGTGCACCGAAATCGGTGAACATGCTATTATTTGTGGTGACTTTAATATAGATCTATTATCGGCAGATCCAGCCAGACAAAGGCTTCTTGATGTTTTTCATTCTTTTGGCCATGAAAATGTAATTCATGTCCCGACCAGGGTGACGGAAATGTCTCAGACCTTGCTTGACCTGTGCTTTACAAACTGTCAGGTGAATGAGCTAGAGGCGGGTGTTCTGCTATCGGATCTCAGTGACCATTTACCTATTTTTATTTTTTACCACCTTGTTCAACACAACGTAAAGAACCCACAAGTCATGCACCCATTATGTATAGGGTCATTAATGATGAAAATATTATGTTGTTTCAAAGTTTAGTCGAGGAGGAAAACTGGAGCTTCGTTGTTCGGTTGGATGATCCCATTGCAGCATACGACTTTTTTTCTACAAGAATTAAGATACTATATGATCAAGCGTTTCCAATGGTTCCATTTAAAAGGAACAGGAAGTCTAGAAAGCCTTGGATTGATGCCGCACTTCTTAGGAGAATAAAAGAACGAGATAAGCTCTTCGCCCTTTTTATAAAAACAAAACATCCGGATTATCTAGCTGAATTTAAAAAGAGCAGAAATAAACTAGGCGCTGATATTAAACGAGCACGAAATGTGTATCATGAAAATAAGTTCGCAGATATATATAATAACCCCAGAAAAGTGTGGAAAAATGTAAACGACCTACTTTCTGAAAACGAAAGAAAAAATATTTCTGAGCTTATAATTGAAGGCATGTCCTGTACAGGGGCTAAGCTTGCTGATAAATTTAATGCCCACTTTTTGATGTCCGGTGCTTCCCCTGGCAATGTCATTAGTAGTTGTGATTACGAATCTTACATCTCACCGGGTATTGAGAGTTCAATATTTTTGTTTCCTACTACTGAAACCGAAGTATACAGCCTAATACACAAACTTAAGAATAACAGTGCTTGTGGTGAAGATGGTATAAAATCCCAGCCTATAAAATCAGTTGCTCACTTAATTAGTGGGCCAATCTCACATATATGTAATCTAATTCTGAGTACCGGCATATTTCCAGATAAATTAAAGATAGCAAGAGTGTCGGTGATTCACAAAGGAGGTGATAAAAATGACCTAAATAACTACAGACCAATCTCCGTTCTTCCCATTTTTTCCAAACTCATAGAAGGAGCTATTAATGCACGACTAATACATTTTTTTAAACAAAATAATGTTATAGCTGATCAACAGTACGGATTTCAGAAGCAAAAATCGTCTGAATTGGCGCTGCTAAACATCAAAAATAAAATAATTGACAATTTCGAGCAGAAGTTATATACAGTAGGAGTGTTTCTTGACTTCAAAAAAGCTTTTGACTCAATCAAGCATCATATTCTTTTCGGAAAATTGTCCAAATATGGAATTAGGGGAATTTCACTTAGTTTAATAAAAAGCTATTTATCAAATCGTTCACAATATACAGACATTAGTCACGCGAGGTCAAATATGGGTCAAATAGAATACGGTGTCCCGCAAGGGTCCATTCTTGGCCCTCTCTTATTTTTAATCTACATAAATGACATTATAAGAATACCTCAAACACCAGATATAATTTTATATGCTGATGACACAAACGTATTTTTTTCTGGAACAAGCCTAGAAATACTTGAGCACGAAACGAACGCATGGCTTGAAAATTTATCATCGTGGCTTAGAGTAAACCAAATTCAATTAAACACGAAAAAAACCAAGTATATTATATTTCGACCACGAAATAAATGTATTCAGCAGGAGATTCAAATTCAATTTCAAAGCGAAATCATCGAACGTGTTATATCACATAGGTTCTTAGGTGTCCTGTTTCATGAAACTCTAAATTGGTCTTTCCATGTGCAGAGAGTAAGAACGGAAATCTCACGCTCTATCGGGATTATCTATAGACTTAAAAATGTGCTGCCTCACTGGGTAAAAAAACAACTGTATTATACCTTAGTTCATTCACGTCTTCACTACTGTCTCCTTGTATGGGGGACCACAGTAAAAACAAATATAGAAACCCTGCACATATTACAGAAAAAAGCCCTGCGCTTGGTCGAAAATGCCCCGTACCGGAGTCACTCTGCTCCGCTCTTTAGAAAGCACCGAATATTAACTATTCAAAATGTTATAAATAAGAAACTATCTTTATTAATCTATAATCAAATCAAATTAGAACCAACTGTCTTTTTCAGTACGTATCTTTGGAAAGATCATCCCTACAATTTTCGGCACACCAGCTACAGAGGGCAAAAAATACGCACAAACTATGGCATACAAAAATTAGATTATCAAATACCTGTACTTCTGAATGACCACCCTGATCTCATGACCATTATTCTGGGAGGTATGTCTATACAAGCTTTAAAGAAAAACATAAATGTCTATCTATTGTCCCTTCAAAAATAACATGTTTTTTCAGTACTATTATTATTTTTTGTTTGTGCGCGTATGTTGCTTTTTGTGCTTCATCTCTGCGGGCTTAAGGAAATATCTTTGTAGAGATGGCTGGCTGGCTGGCTGCACTATGTTGTTTTTTGTGGCCCCTTTGTTTGCCGTGTTTGTGCAGGCATAAAACTTCATGTGCCTCGTTGTTGTTTGTCCTACGTGGGGGCGAGTCTGGTTTTAGTTCTTTGTTTTTCTCTTTGAATACAGTGTTTTGTACCGCTTATGGGTTTTTATGTTTGATATTTCATGACCAAGTAGTTTTCGCCCTCTGAGACTTTCATTTTGTCTGGCCGTGGAGAGGGGGGGGGAAGGGGGGCTGTCGCCTTGTCAGGCATGCCGATGCCTTTTGTGGCGGCCTCCCAGACAGCTGTATTCCTCGACGGTTGTCTAAATAAAATTTGATTTGATTTGAGTGCGGACTACGACGCCGACGCCGACGCCGCGGGACATAGACCTGAGCAAGAGATGCTCCGCATCTAATACAGTGTAGGAAAACTTTTTATATATGAAAGGCTAGTGACGTCACTGCCCATGTCGCACGCTGCCGTCGCTGCGCCAGCTTGCGCAACAGCAATCTTTACCTCGAAACGAATGCGGTGAGCGCACGTGCTTGGCATTGTTATCAGGAGCACCTTATCATCAAATATGTGGTTCGGATGCTTGTTTTGTGCTAGTTATTTATTAAAACAAATGCTGTGCTGTATGTTGCATACGTGATATGCACTTTCGCTTCAATCGCTGAAGGGTTTTTTTCCGGGAGGACGACGACACGAGGAAATTCCTGAAATCTGACCTGTGAGTAGTATACAGCTTCGCTGTAAAAAGATAGATGTTTCCTTTTGGTAGATTAAAATAAGCGGTGATTTCATTTGTCATGAGATGCGTCCGAACAGCATTGCCCAAAAAGAAAACTTGAGGGGTAATAAATATTCTTACACCATCTTGGCTAGGTCATTTATGGAAGTGATATGGCCAGCCCGCGACTGCTCTTATTTTCGCGCATAGGTATTCTTTCCGACTCTCGTCCACGCGAACGTCCACCTGAGTTCATTCTTCTTTGGAACTGTCATGCCAAGCAGCTTTTTAGTTCTGGACACAAGTGTTCATTGACGTAGACTGAGGCACGTGTAGCATGGCTTAAATCTTAGGTTGGCAACCGCTTCTTCCGCGCTTTTTCGATTGCGGAGTCCCTTTTGAGCGAAGATTAGATTGCGCAATGAAAGTGGGCATGACGATGAATTGCCTGGCGGAACGCGATGACGTACGTCGATGTCGCACTGAGCAATCGGTTCGTCAAGCAACTCGCCAATTTTCTTTTGACTTCCGATAGATTTTTACTTAACACCATCGGAACGTTCTTGATTTCTATATTGTGGTTCCGAGAGTATTGCTCGCAGGGCATAGCCAACGCCTACTTTGTTCGGCTCGTTTTTTTTTTTTTTAAGTTGCACATTTTTTGTGAAGACGAACGTTTTCGTTTTCGAAACCAGCAAGTTCTTTTTTTTTTTCCATCTCGGCCTTCTTTTTCTCGGGATTTTTTAAAAATTTTTATTTCAAATCAAGTTATACAAGGTTCTTGCCTTTACTCCTTTTAATATCTTCACAGAATTTAGGGAAGTCTACTGTCATTGTCCAACTTACCAGACAAACAAACAGAAGAGAAAAAGCACTAAGTGCAGCAGCGTCAGCGCAACAAGACAATAACCTATATGCGATAAAATGATTTCTCTTTAACCTGTAAACAGGAGCGCGGGATGAGTCTCCAGCAAACTTTCGCTGCCGCCGCTGTCAAGAAAGAAAAGTCCAACGCACACACACACACACACGCACACCGACACGCACACACGCACGCGCACGCACGCGCACTCACACAGACACACACAGACACACACACGCACACTAAAGCCGCAATGTCACGGCGTTTTCACTACATTTGATTTGGCCGATGGTCGCAGAAACAGCCAA
>JAZHYW010061243.1:0-12977 GCA_037355805.1 Ixodes ricinus
AGTTGACTCAATCGCGATCGGCTGGAGTTACACGGCGGCGCCAACTGTCATCGAGCCCCTAACGATCATTGAGTTTAAGAGACCTGGCCTACCTCATTTATACTCTATTTCACCTTATGATGTACTGCAGGAAAGACTACAAGCGCGGCCTCCTTGCTCTAGGGCACATTAGAGCCACTAAATGAGCTACGCTTGGAGTATCGGCACTGTGTTCCTCATATTGTTGTTGGCGCCGCCATCTTGGTGCTTGCGCAGGGGAGACGCAACTGCCGATCATCATTATTCAAAAGTGCGACTTCCTTAGCATTAGATTCGGTGTTAAGACGCTCATGAAATATAGCTTTGCTCTGTCGCGAACTGCTTAAATGGTCGTAGAGGACGGAAAAACGTTTCCTGTGATTTTAGATAAAGCTTCATATAACTGGCAACCATGATTCTAACCCACAAGATGGTTAAGTATCGTTACTCTAAAGCGTAGCTTATTTAGTGGCACTAGGGCACATCTCGGCGGCAGAAGCTCTTGTGCATTAAAGGAGCGATGCAACAATTTTCGTACTTTGCGCAAATACCGCTTAGAACGGATCCCTGACATTAATGACCTATGACTATAGGGAGTATTCACTGGCGGCCATATCCGTGTGCGTGGTTGCTGAGCGCGTGCTGACGGCCAGCTTCCACAGTTCTTTTGCAACGTGCATACCACACCATCAAGACTGCCGGTCTTAGCAGGCTATTAATGTAAGCTCGTTCTGAGCATGCGCTCTAAACATTGACCTCAAATATGGTGTCCAGTAATGCCCCCTATACTTCGTTTCAGCTAGGGTCCAGACGCAGCCGATGCTACAAGCGCGAGCTCCGGGCTTCCAGCGTCCCTGCCAAGCACGCGCGCTCGTGCAGTACAGGCACTGTTCAGGGCCACACGCTCGTGCTTGTAGCATCGGCTGCGTCTGGACCCAAGCTGAAACGAAGTATAAAGCGTTCGTTTTTCACCACACGCAATAGAAGTCCCAGTAAAAAATCAGCAGAACCCATCCTTTGGGAATGATTATCTACGTTAATGCGAATAGCATCAAACGGTGCGGAGTTATGCGCGTTCGTCAGGTGGCCGGCACACTCTGGATACGCCAGCCCACTCTTGAGGCGATTCTAAATTTGTTGACACTTTCACAGCCCTGCGCACGATCTCCGCAGCCCAGCACGTGCGTTTGTGTCACTTAGGAAGGCGAGCAAAGCACGCGCCATACGCACAAACACTCAAAATGGTACCGACCAGACTTTCTGGCGTCTCAGCTAGTCTCAACCAACGGTACTCTAAACGGTTGTTTATATCTTTACCATAGGACGCGCTTTACAGCGCTGTCACAGCTACCGGTGCGCGCGCGTTCCATGCACGAGGGCTCATTCCGCTCTCGTGAGGCTGAGCACGGCCGCTACATCACCCTCTCCCGAGCGCGGGAGAGGGTGAGCTAACGGCCGTGCTCAGCCTCACGAGGCGGAATGAGCCCTCGTGCATGGAACGCGCGCGCACCGTGCCTGTGATAGCGCTGTAAAGCGCGTCTATGGTAAGATATAAACAACCGTTTAGAGTGCGTTGAATGACTGCCTTCATAGCTCTGTAGTTAGCGCGTCTGCCTGCTGATCAAAGGGTCAACAGTTCGAATCCCAGCCGGCGCCGGTCTTTTTTATTTATTTATCGACCCGCGGCGTAAGAGGTTAGATAGCCAGATAGATAGATAGATAGATACATAGACGAAAAGTGCGTGAAGTATCCAAAGAATGCTATTCGCATTAAAAATTAAATAAAACGAGCAACGTTCGCCCCCTCAACTCGCAGCCAGAACAAGCGGCCACGTGATCTGGAGCTGATTATATGCCGCCAATGTTGATCATAGCCACGCGCTGGGGTTGTCAAAGCACAGGACACGCGCTGAGTTCCAGACATCGTTTTGGCTCGGCTATTGTCGTCATTGCAGCGATTGGACCCGAATGCTTCTCGAGCTATGTAATTATCACGAGACAAAATCGAGTGCCCACGCAATGCTCGGGTCCAATCTATGAACCGCATTCAAATATCGTCATTGGGGCGTACTGCGATCCCCACGTTACGTCATCAAATTTTCCAAAGGAGGGATTGAATGAAAATGATCGCTTTGGTCCTTGAAATTTCACCGCAACAAAGGAGTTTCTTGGCCAGTGGCGTTGCGTGCGAGTAGCCGTGAGTCCCGCTATGTGCCAGTAAGCTCGTGTAAAGTGAAAAGCATCCCAATTGAATATCGTTGCCACGCTCCTTTAAGGGCACCTGCAAACGCTATCGACACAGCGTGAGCTCGCGTTTCCAGCCTTCGCTGCGGTACAACATAAGGTGGAAACGGGGTACAATAGACCGATCTCACTATACTTCGTTTCAGCTTGGGTCCAGACGCAGCCGATGCTACAAGCACGAGTGTGTGGCCCCGAACAGTGCCTGTACTGCACGAGCGCGCGTGCTAGCAGGGACGCTGGAAGCCCGGAGCTCGCGCTTGTAGCATCGGCTGCGTCTGGACCCAAGCTGAAACGAAGTATATCAGTTTAACTACGCCACCGCTGCCGCAATGTATCGAGGTCTTTCTGCACGTGCGACAACCGTGCTGGAGCTCTGCGCGTGTGGATCTCGAGCAGCACGAGCCCTCTCATGTCCGGCCGTTTACCTCCCGTCAACGTTACTATACTTCGTTTCAGCTTGGGTCCAGACGCAGCCGATGCTACGAGCGCGAGCGTGTGGCCCTGAACAGTGCAGCATTGCACGAGCGCGCGTGCTTGGCAGGGACGCTGAAAGCCCGGAGCGCGCGCTTGTAGCATCGCCTGCGTCTGGACCCAAGCTGAAACGAAGTATAGAACTCTCAGTTGGGAAACTCACCGTTGAAACCTGGGCCGCTGGCGTCCACCAAGACCGAGCTAAATGCGACAACAGCGCCACTCTGTATCATTTGTCCTAACTGTGGTCGCCTTGAGCTTTTAGAAAGCATGTTATTACGTAAAAACTACCGGAAAAAACTCTTTTTGTGGAAACTTTTATTGGAGTTTAGTACAAAACGGAGGGCGCGTGTTGTTTTCTAAGATATTTAGTTCGCAAGGTTTTGCAGTATAATTAATATTGTTTTTATACAATCGTGCCTCAGCGGGGATTTCGGGTAGCGCGTCCTGAGTTAGGCGCATATTAACCACGGTAGTAATGCGCGGCGCGTCCGCTTGGGAGTCGGGGGCGGTACCTCGAAGCCCCTTCCACAGTATCTGTTCTGGCCCCAAAATGGCCGATTACAACGAAATTGGAAGTCACGTGCAGTTCCTGGACTGGCCGCTGCGGGAGAAATGGCGGCGTTGGGATCGCCATTAGCTCGGTTCTCGTGGACGGATCGGTGCCACTTTTTCAGGGCAGTCTCTATGGCAGTTTCCCAACTGAGTGGTTCTAGTAACGTTGCCTCCCGTGAACTAAAGCTATGGCGGCGTCACGCATGCGCCGAACGCTTAGTGAGATCGGACTATTGATGTGGGTTCGCCCCAATGGAACTAAAAATGGCGGCGTCCGCCGCATCACCGCCCATGGCCAGCTGCAGCAAACACTTACTGTTGTGGATGATCGCGGCAGGTATCTAGGACGTATCGTAGCAGCAAATATGGTCGGTAGAGGTATGATTCGAGGCCAGAGCTGCCGCTAGAACAGTCACGGCACGTCGCGGAAACCAAAGCCTCGGCGAGGGCTGCCATTGTAACGTCGGTGCCGATAAGGTTTTCCTTGTCTCTCTTGCTTAAACTCGTGTGAAACGTTCTGAGCGCCGTTTTTAGAGCGCAGCTCTTAGTCGCCCGTTTCCGGGTTGAGTGGCGTCGCCGTCGGCGTCGGCGTAACCGCACGCGTTGCATTATGGTACGTCACAGTTTCCCCGCTAAATATAGCGGGGAAACTGAATTCGTGTTGAGGCCACGCTACTTCATTTCTCCGCGAAATTTAGCGCGGAAACTTAACCCGCTAGATTTAGCTGGGAAACGTAACCTGCTAAAATTAGCGGAGAAATTTTCGCTAAATTTAAAGGGGAAATGTTATCGAAAATTTTCCGCTAAATGGGAGGCGTGAGGCGAGAGGAGGGAAAGAGAGAAGGGCACGGAGAGGGGGAAGAGGCATACCCCCTCCCGTACCCGCCCCTCCTCCTCCCTCAAGAGCTGCGCTCCAATTTCGGGTTACAGAGATTTGTAAACGTCTTTAATTTTTTATTCTTAAAAACAACAACAAAAGTTTATTTTATTTTATGTTAAGAGTTTATAATCAATGAAAGGTATGCATATAATTCATTTGCATCGCTATTAAAAAAAAAGAAAAGAGAATAGGGAGTTTTCGTAGATCACTTCCGCTGTCTCGCAACGCTCTCTGCAACCCGCTACGAAATCGAGGTTTCTTCAGTCAAGTCTCGCGGCGCGGAGGCGCAATTGCACTCTCTTCGTTGCGGGTATACCTTAGCGGAGGGAGAGAAAGCGGTTTACGAAAACTCCCTAACGTGACATCAGTTTATGCTTCGTTTCGGTTTTACCTTTGTCTCCTGACGTGCATCTCAAAAGGGGTTGTTAGGGCTCAATGTATAACCTGTAACACAGGACAACATAGCTCAATGACGATTGGGAGATGTCAACGATCGTTTGCTTAATGACAATTGAGAGCGCTTGTGTAACTACAGGGTATAAGAGTGGAATGCGATAGCGTTATCGAGCCCCGTTAGCAAGGCCTTTTCATATAAACCCGCGCTCGGTCCCAATGCGTGGAAGCGTCTTTGCGTGGTCTAGTCGGTAGCGTCACGTGTCACGTGACGTCACGTGTGACGTCACGAGGGTAACGTGTGACGTCACCGGATGCATGCCGGGATTTTTCCGGTCCCACGGACGCCGACGCCGGATTTTCTGTGACACGAGCTTGTAAACACAATTTCGTTAAACCTTTTATAACATAATATTCTAAGATGGGTTGGCCAAACCGCTGACTCTCTCAACTTGTGGCTCGCAGAACTTCGTGAAGTGGAGTGCACCCTCACGAGAAGTCCCTTCACATCGCCGGTCCAGACATCACCCCTCCTGCCCGTACAAGCGTCTACTTCCATCGCCGAATTGCACCGACGTCGCAATTCGAGAAGCGGCACGCAAGGGGACATCGGAAACATCTGCAGCGAGTTGCGTTGTCACTCGCTTTGCGGCTACACGAGTTCTGGCTACCCTCGTTCCGAACGTTGAACGAACCTATAGCCTACTCTCTTTAATTAAATTGTGGTTTCTCTATCTGCGGCCCCTGTCGAAAGGCCGAGCGCTCAATTTGCCCAGTCTATAGACTACTAGTCTCTTCAGTGGATGTGTCAGCGCCGGGTTACTCACATGCGGCTACTCTCGAAGGCTTAATGCCTGATTCACATGGTGGAATTTTGATCGCCATTTTGCGATTGCGACGTCGTTTGTGTGGTAAGAAAGCACGGTGGAAGCTGCGGTGCTCAGCGTCGCAACCGCGAAATCGCCAGCAAAATCGCACCATGTGAAACAGGCTTCTGCCAATTGTTCACCCGTTTGCGTTTGAACGCGGTGCGTTCAGCTGCAGTCGGAGGCTGAAGAACGTTGCGGAGAGTGTCTGCGCAAAACTCGTACAAACAGTTGCGCAGAACCTTGCTAAGCAGAATCATAAATCACTAAATCAACTAATTTTAGAAGGATTTAAGGCAGGGGCACCGTTTTACGGCGTGCCGAATAAAAAAAAAAAAACTTCAAACTGAACGCGTTTCTAGGTTTTCTGTTCCTTATCGGTGTTCATCTTTGCGCCCGCGGTCCTGCTCCCTGGTGACCGAAGCGCGAAGTCACTGCCTCGCCTCCCTCGTAGCATGAAGGGAAGTGTTGCGCGCAGAACCGTAGAACCGAGGCGCAGCTATACGACGCCGTTTGCTCGAAACCGCCAACCACCTGGGAGGAAAGATTGGGCTCTTCGAAGACAACAGAAGGGCGGACCGTATAGGCGGCGATCGGGGGAAGCTGGGGTGGCTGCATCTGAAAACGCAGAGTCCCGGAGGAACAGACCGGCTCCACGGAAGACTGCAGTATGCGGACCGTTGCGAGGTTGGAATTCCCATCCGTCGCCGAGTCGGAACCCCCTGCGCTAAATGCGAATGAATTTCGTCGAGAATCAGCGTAGCGACAGAAGCGATTTCGGCACCACTTTTTTGAAGTCGTCTTGTGGGCGTGGTTTAAGATGTTCGTGCTTTCAAAATTAAATTCAGTTTAATTTCGTCAATACAATTGTACAGTCGACGGAGGCGTGGGCAAGAAGCCAACACATGCTGGCTTGACGATGCCAATCCCCGTTTCCTCGGCAAACATACGATGCAAAAAAAAAAACACAATCTATTTACAAAAGAACGATATAAAGTAAATTTCAAACTCACAGATATACAAAATCACTCATTGTTACAGTTTACACACGTCTCAATATGGGACACAAACATAATTTAGATTAAATGTATTGTTAGCTTTTCAACAGTGGTGTTGTCTCATAAATTATTTAGTAATGATGGGAGGTTATGCCTTGGCATCTGGGTTCCGCAGTTTGTTCTGCATTGTGGTATTTTCCAAGCGTCTGTATTACGAAAGGTATAAAAGTTTGAAATTCGCGTTAAATCAGCTATGTGGTCAATTAGGTGAATGGTAATGATTTCTGCTTGTTATGACTCTAAGACTTAAGGTGTAATCATAGAAATGGATATCTGGGATGAGATACAGTGCTTTAAAAAGAGGTTCTGCATGGCATGCATATGATACATTATTGATGTACCGAACTGCCTCTTTTTGAAGAACATGAAATTTGTTAATGTTAGTTACTGTTGTGGTTCCCCAAACGAGATGAGAATGGTTCAAATATGAAGCGAGCAGAGAGTTGTATAACAGTAATTTAATGGTTACTGGGAGATTGAAACGAAACTTGCTCAGAACACCCACAGCTCTAGAAAATCTTACAGATGATAGGTTCAACGTGGAAATCCCATGACATGTTTCCTTGAAAAAATACGCCTAAAGTTTTAGCACAATGAACTATTTAAATAAAATATTTTGGTCGAAAATGATAGATTAGTTCTTGAGTTTTAAAAAGCACTGATGTAGATTTAGATGTGTTAATTTGCACTGAATTTACGTTACAAAACGTGTACAGTGATTCCGAAGTGCGGTTTGCGACTTGAGCAAGCGTTTCGTTGTCAACTGCAGAAAACAACAACAGCAACTAGTATCATCGGCATAAATTATAAAGGTTGTGTCGTTACTAATTTTAGCGATATCATTGATGTAAATATTAAAAAGCACTGGGCCCAATATACTTCCCTGAGGAACACCGGCAGTTAGAGGTAGTGAGTTGGAACACTGGTTACTGATGACAGACTGTTGACAAAATCGTAAATATAAAGCTATCAGTTCGAGTGTTATACCACGGAATCCGTAGAAATCAAGTTTTTTTAGTAGAGTAATACGATTATTACAGCCACAAGCTTTGGAAAAGTCAAGAAAACCCTCAAAAGTAATACACTTTTCTTCAAATGATTTCAAGATTATTCAGTTTTGTGGTAGTAGAGCAAGTTTGGTCGATCGTCCCTTACGAAAACCTTATTGTGAAGGCGTAAGAATAAAAAAATTATTACAAAAAGAACTGATTCTGCTATGTATGATTTTTTTAAGAAACTTGAAAAACACCGGGTTAAATTAAAATGGGCCTGTAATTTCGATTGCTCATTATTTTCCACCTTGGAAAAGAACGACGACTTGTCATTGTTATTTTTAAAAGTTCGGAAATTTTCATACGGCAATTTGCATACAGTTCGGCAATTTGCATACGGGGAGGAAAGGTTCATGTGGAGATAAATTATATATGAGGATAATACAGGTGCTAATGTGCACCTGTATTATGTATTAAATTTTAAATGAGAATAATACAGGTGCTAGTATGCACCTGTATTACAAATTAACCAATATGCTTAATTTGTACATCGTGGATGTCACTACATTTACTGTTATGTATCGAATTAGATTTGTTAAAAACCTCGTGTTGGTCAGTCGGGTGAAAAAACGCACTATTTTCATGACGGGTTTCTAGTTACCTCGTGGACTATGGGTTGTGACTGGTGTGGGTAATGTTCGCGAAATAGTTGTTAAATGAGTTAGCAAGTTCTTCTCCGCGTAATATTGTGTCACCAATTTGCAATTTCATGATGGAATCGTTTCCAGATTATCCGTTTAAGAGTTGGTTAATTATTTTCCAAATTAGGTCTGCTCTTGACATTTTTTGTATGAAATATTGAGTGAAAATAGTTTTTCATTGCTTGCTTGATAATTTTAGTCAATTGGTTTCTATACCTCTTGAATTTTTTTTTAAATCGTCAGTGTTCCTTGTAGTTCTAAATTTACGGTTTAGCTTTTTTTTACGTATCATTTTGTAACATTCTTTAGTCACTCACCGTTTATAAGTGCGTTTTTTTATTGGTGGACTGGTTTATACTGGAAGGTTTTGTTATATACCACTAAGAAGTATTAAAAACAGACATATTCTTCATAAGCGGAAAAGGGATTGTAAACAGGGTTCCAGTTTACGCCACTAATGTGGGACCTAAATACTTCAAGTGTGTGATAATTTAGGTTTTTGAACATACCTGTGTTTATGGTGGCGTTACCGTGATTGTCAATAGTGATGTTTTTTAACATGAATCACGGCAAGTGATCGCTACATGGACGGCAATGACCCCACCAAATGTATTGGATCAGCATTGGTCACGAAAAGATCAATAAGCTTGGTTGATACACGTCTAACATGTGGTGGTGATGTAATGATGCTGACAGAATTGTTTGATTCAAGAAAATTCGGAAGTGAGTATTGCGTATTTGAGGCTGTTAACATGTTAATATAAAATCACTCAAAAAGTTTACACAGGTTGACATTTGAGAAATCGAGCAACTTATCAAAATGACATAGAAAACTTTAAGTTTCCACGTGGTGACGTATAGACCACGCTAAAAATATTGTGCCAGCACTTCACCGTCAATATTTCAAAATCACGACAAATAAAAGAAAAATCAGTCACAAGTTCACAACCAAAAGTAGTGCGTACACAAATCAATATTCGTACACCCCTTTTAAAAGAACTGCTAAAAAAAGTGTTATATTGATCCAGTTGAACCTCCAGTTCGTTTTAATACTATGTCTCGGTAAACATTGTCACATCGAAAGACAAAAAAAAAATTATTGAAACAGAGCACATAACAGAACGAAGGTTTTAATGAACAAACAATGTTGTGGCTCCAATCCACGCTGTGAAGGCGGTTGGACAGCGAAGCTGTGGTATCACCTGCAACGATTGCCCACTGCCACCAGGTGGTGCTCCAGTCTTTGATGTCCCAGATGACTTCCGGTTTATAAAAAAGTGAAGAAAGGCCACCTTAACACCGCTGCTTGAAATTTAGATGAAACGGTTAACGCCAAAAGAACGAAGGGGTGCGGGATCTTTTAAAATGTTTCGAGTATTCTTTTAAACCAACTTGACTCCTCCAAGATGTAATATTGTACAGCCGAAGGTCCTTGTTAATTCTCCAACTTTGTGGTCCATGTAGCATTTATGTTTTCTACTACTGGTGACATAAGCAAGCTCGACAGCATTGCAGAAATCGATATGACCGGAAGTCGCTTGGGACGCAAGTGGTAGTTCATGTTTGTAAACAGCAAAATGGTCTATACCAAATGATTGACGAAAGAAAAGTAAATGCACGGCAGCAAAACGTTTTATATTACCGCAAAACGTATGCGGGGAGCGCTACGTGCTTTGCATTGTTATCAAGAGCGCCATATTCTCAAATATGTGGTTTGGATGCTTGTTTTGTGATAATTTTTTATTAAAACAAATGCTGTGCTGTATGTTGCATGCGCGATATGCACTTTTCGCTTCAATCGCTGAAGGTTTTTTTCCATGAGGACGACGACACGAAGAAATTCCTAAAATCTGACCTGTGAGTAGTATACAGCTTCGCTGTAAAAATATCAGGCATGTACAAATTACTCAAAAAAGGTAGTTAAGTTAAGTTACTGAGTATCGACGCCAAAAGTAATTAGAGTAGAGTAGAAATTACGCATTTGTAATAGTAATTGAGTAAACTACTAACTACTGTAAAAAGTAGCGAGTTACTTTGAAGTTACTTTCGAAGTTACTTTTTTATATTTTTGTGGTAGCAAAATGAACAGCGGTTTTGATCCGTGAAAAACCCTGCGAGCCTAAAATAAATGAAGTCATCTTATGGCTTGCGTTTTCACCAAATTGTTTATTTGCTCGCAGAAGCAATTGACTTTCAAAGCTCTTGATAGGAGAGTCCTCCTAAAGACGTCCCCAGCCAAGCTAAAAAGACGTTCCACCGACACGCTGGATGGAACGGAAGCGTTAAATTTAAGAAACAGGCTGTGCAGGGTCGGGTAAGCGAGTGTCGGCATCTTAGGTGTCCATGACGAAACATGTGAGGTTTGCCTCGGCTAGAGGGTCTTTTATTACAAACTCTCTTCCTTTTTTCTATTTTCTTCGGCAAGGTGAGATTGTTATGACTGGCCCCTCTTTATTCCCACGACGTTCGGAGAGTACGCTAAGCGAGTGCACCTGACCGTCAAGGGTTCAAGTCTCGCGCCACGACGATGAGATCATCCGGATGACTGCGCGTCTCGTTGCAGTGCTCGTGCTACGCTACTGAAAAAAAATTTTGTTTTGGTTTACCAGAAGATGAATCGAAGTATACTTCGCCGCTGACGCCGGGTCCAACAAAAGGATCTCCCAAGGGTGACTCGCAATCCTCGCCGGCGACTACGGTATCCTGACGCGCCTGACACGCCTGACAAGTAAATCGTTTTCAACAAAGCGGAAGTCTCCCTGGCGTGGAAGGTCGGAAGGACGCGAAGGATTACGTGAACAAGCATCGTCGCTCGTACAGTTGCATCTGGAAGCGGGAACGTGCTCCCATGAACGGATTATCCGTGTCTGCGTTTGTGCGCGGGGAGTCCGGCTTTGCAAGGGAGTATGCGCTGACGACGAGGCGACCATGGGAACAGGCGCCCAGCTGCGAGGTCACGCCAGTGGCGTCTCCAGTGGAATCCCCAAACCGCTTGAGGCAGAACTCACTAAAGGCAGACAACATGAAAACAACAACCACCTTCGGAGTGTCCCCGTCTTTCACGGTTGCAGCTGGAAGCGTGGCGCCTGCGTGCATTACCGGATTAGGTCAATACTCGTGCGCGCCGGTATTATGTTTTGGCTGCTCGTCGCCACCTTGGCCCAAGGACGCCTGTGATGCAGCTTCTACGGCTGGAACGGAATGTGAGAAGGAGGCCCCTTGTTCGGGAATGCCACTTCATCTGTCGGCGTCTTATTTATTTCTGCGCTCAAACTTTTGTGATGAGCAAAATTAGCACTAGATTTCGAAAGTAGTTAGTAATTTGAGTAGAAGTTACTTGAAAAAGTAGTTAAATTAAACTACTAATTACCCAAATGAAGTTGTAATTGAAAGTTACCAAGTTACTCGGAAAAGTAGTTAAACTACAGTAGTTTGAGTAGAGTAGTTGAACTACGTCCAAGTCTGAAAAAGATTGATGTTTCCTTTTGGTAGATTGAAATAAGTGGTAATTTCATTTGTCATGAGATGCGTTTGAACAGCATTGGCCAAAAAGAAAACTTGAGGGTAAAAAATATTCTTACACCATCTTGGCTAGGTCATTTATGCAAGTGATAGGGCCAGCCCGCGACTGCTCTGATTTTCGCGCATAGGTATATCTTTCCGCCTCTCGTCCACGCAAACTTCCACCCGAGTTCATTCTTCGTTGGAACTTTCATGCCAAGCACCTTTTTAGTTCTGCACATAAGTGTTCATTGACGTAGACTGAGGCACGTGAGCATGGCTTAAATCTTAGGTTTGCAACCGCTTCTTTCGCGTTTTCTCGATTGCAGTGTCCCTTTTTGAGCGAAGATTAAATTGCGCAATGAAAGCAGGCATGACGATGAATTGCCTGCCGGTACGCGATGAAATACGTATATATCGCACTGAGCAATCGGTTCGTCAAGCAACTCGCCAATTTTCTTTAGGACTTTTGATAGATTTTCATTTACCACCATCGGAACGTTCTTGATTTCTATATTATGGTTCCAGAGTATTGCTCGCAGGGCATAAGTCGACGCTTACTTTGTTGGGCTTGTTTTTTTTTTTGTTTTTTTTTAAGTGGCACATTTCTCGTGAAGGTGGACGTTTTGTTCTCAAAAAGAGCATGTTCTTTTTTTATTTTTTTTTATCTGGGCCTTCTTTTTCTCGAAATATTTGTTGACACTTTCGAGACCGGCCTTTATCTCTCTTAGCTCTCTTTGCATTTCTCTCTCGAAAGCACTACGGAAGTTTCTTAGTTCAATTCAATTCAATTCAATTCAATTTTTATTTCAGATCAAGTCATTCAAAGTTCTAGCCTTTACTCTTTTTTTAATATCTTTACAGAATTTAGCGAAGTCTGCTTGCTGTCATTGCAAACTTACCAGACAAACAAACAGAATAAAAAAAAACACTAAGTGGCAGCAGCGTCAGTGCAACAAGACAATAACGTATGTGCGATAAAATTATTTCTTTTCAACCTGTAAACAGGAGTACGGGATGAATCCCCAGCAACCTGTCGCTGCCGCCGTTGCCGAGAAAAGAAAAGTCCCCCCCCCCCCACACACACACGCGCACACACACGCACGCACGCACGCACGCACGCACACACACATACACAAACACACACACACATGCACGCACACACTCACGCACGTACACGGACGCGAACACACACACACATACACACACGCACACACACACACAGTAAAGCCGCAATGTCACGGCGTTTTCACCACATTTGGTTTAGCCGATGGACGCACATACACACACACACACAC
>JAZHYW010061246.1:0-14319 GCA_037355805.1 Ixodes ricinus
TATTGGCTTGCGGTTGCGCAGTCGTGGACCCTGTGACTCCCTTCGCTTTCAAAGCGCACACGACGATTACGAATGATACTTTCCGTCTTCCGGGAACATCACAGGGGAACTTCTCAGGCCACATCTTCGCTACATATGCTCGCAAAGCGCACCACACACCACGAACGTTTCAGCTCTTTGTAGCATCGCCATGTTGCATCAAACAGAACGAGATCACCGAAGTCAACGCAGCGCTGTCGTGAATATTGTCTTGCGGTTGCGCAGTCGTGGACCCTGTGACTCCCTTCGCTTTCAAAGCACACACGGCGATTACGAATGATACTTTCCGTCTTCCGGGAACATCACAGGGGAACTTCTCAGGTCACGTCTTCGCTACATATGCTCGCAAACCGCGGAGATTCTCGCGTCCCGTCAAACCAGAACAATACCAGCGCTATGTTGAACGTGCGTTGTTGGCAGATTTTCTCCGACCAAACAAAATCAACGAAAGCAAACCGGCTCTTGTTTTGAGGTCAATACTCAGTAACTTAACTAAATTACTCTTTCTTAGTAACTTGTACATGTGTCACATTCCACGACGAAGAAAATGAAGGAGAGAAGCGCGAGCATCGAAAAACGGCGGGCGGCCATTCGGCAGAAGGATTAGACCTTGGCGTCGCTCCGGGGCAAGTGCACCAGAGAGCTGGCCACGCCCCAGCACCGCTTGGACACTCCATCCTGCCGCCTAGATTGCCGCCGGTGCCATTGCCGTATGGACTGCTAGTCCGAAAGGACGAAGAAGTGGACAAGAGGCGAGAGGAAAAAGATCATCCGAAGAAGCGGAGCCCTGATTTCGGCGATGATCCGAAGAGAGGCGTAGCTTCAGAATCATGCCCCGAAGCCACTGAAACGACTTCGGCGACGACCCGGGAAGGCTTGGCGACCGCCGAAGAAGAAGAAAGGAGGCCTCGACATTGACTTGACGCTGGCGTGGGACTCTCAGCAGCGACGCCAGCAACCACAAGTGCGCCAATGACGTCACGAGTGACAGATTCGATGGTGACCAAAACCAGTGGCAGCGAATCCCGGCCGTGCCACGGAAAGAGACCACCACCGGGTATTTCAAGACGCAAACTGACCTGACCGACCTGGGCTGTACCATCAACAACCCAGACCGAGCACCAGGTCATCGAGTGCATAAAAATACGTAAGACTATTGATAACTTTTGTACATCTGTCTATTAGTCTCTTAGTGCTCTTCTTTCGTCTTTCTTTCTGTAATATAGCTTCATTCCTTCAATCGTCGTGCTCTCATTTTTCTTCTCCAACAGTTGGACCCTGAACCGTGACAAGATGTCTGCTCGCATGACGGTTCGCAAAAACGGATGTTTTTGGTCGCGAAGAAAAATAAATCTACTGACCAACTGCCTCATAAACAAATGAGAAAGGCCACGACCACCGGCTTTGACTGTACGAAAGAGATTAGTGCCGTTCGTACACTTCAATACAGAGCACAAAAAAAAACTGCAAAAAGGCGATGCATACGCTCTATGTTGATTCGAGAGAAGTGCAGCAACTGAAAAGCGTTTTACACTTTGGCTTGAAAAAAAAGGATTGCGAACACCCGTGCGAGCGAAAGGGGATAACCTCCCGCCTACCATCCGTGTCGCTTTTGCGCGCAAAGCTCCAACTTGAGCGTTCCAATAATCAGCGTTGTCACGGTACTGTTCATGGGGAACCCCAAGATAGCCGGACGGTGATTCGGTCCGCACCACAGGTTCAAAGACAACCGGTGTTGAAAACCAATCCCCGTGCAACAAACCTAGACTCTCATCCCAATTAACAGAAATGCTCGTATTGCCACAAAACACTTCCGTTAGCTCTATGGCGCTTTCTACACTCTTTTTGTCCAAACAAAAAATCGTCACGTCGTTCGCGTGTCACAGAATATGCACTTCAGAAGATTGTAAATTGAACCCACGAATCAAATAACTTCGAATAATGCTTAAGGCCCGTTCACACATTTGCAATAGGCTACGGCCAAGATACACAAGACCGGTTTTTAAGCCACCTGCGACGTCCTCAGACTGGATGCGTTTCTGCGGAGCTGATCCTAAGACGTCGCAAGAGCCTTAAAAACCGGTCTTGTTCTCTTCGTCTTACTCGGTCGCAAATATGTGAACGGCGCTTTAAACAAAACGGCTCTCGAGAAAAAAATAAAGAAGCAAAGGCGAAAGTGGACAACCCTATCGTCCCGGAGGAAAAGGACGAATCCGCTCGCTTACAAACTTGTTTACAACAAGAATGGTAGCACATTTTTCGTACGCCAGGTGCACATCATCGCACAAAACAGAACCTAAGCTGGCATGGTCTAATATAGAAAAAAAAAAGACTTTTACAATTATCTGTAATGCCGAATTAGAGCGCAGCTCTTGAGGAGGATGAGGAAGTTACGGAGTTGAGGGTATGTCCCTGTTCTCCCTTTGTACCCTCCCCTTCTCCTATCCTGCTCGCCTCTCATTTAGAGGTGAAATTTTTTCTAAACTTCCCGCTTAATTAGATGAAAATTTCTCCGCTAAATTTAAGGAAAAATTTACCACACAATTTCATGCTAAATTTAGCGGGAAATTTACCAAACATTTTCCTGCTAAACTTAGCGGGAAAATTTTCCCGTTAAATTTTTATTAGAAAATTTAGCTGCAAATTTAACAAACATTTTCAAGCTGAATTTAGCTGGAAAACAAAATTGGTGTTGAGGTCACGTGGCGTCAATTTCCGTGCCAAATCTAGCGAAAATATTTCCCGCCAATTCAACGAAAAAAAGTTTTAGCCAAGATTAGCTGGAAAATTTTACCCTCGTGACGTCAAGTGTGACGTCATTAAAGAAAACGTCCCACAATGCAATGCGCGGCTACGCCGACGCCGACGGCGCTCAACCCGGAGACGGGCGCCTAAGAGCTGCGCTCTAAAAGCATTTCATGCGACACTCGGTCGAAGGCCTTTTGTGGATCGACTTTTAACATTGGAACCCTTCTCCCCATAGCATCGCGGCGCTCCAAAACACTTAGGGCTACGTGTATATTTGTTACCATACTTCTTCCTCTCATTCCGCACGTCTACTGTGGGCCCCCAATAGCGCTAATAACCGTTTGTAAACGCTTTGCTAAAACCTTCATCAGAATCGTCTACGTTTGTTAAAGTGGTCGGGCGGTACGATGCAACAGAAATAATTTTTACGGGATCATTACCCTTGGGTATAAAAATTGTTTACAGGCAGAAAAATGATGGAGGCAAAACATTCAGTTTGTTGGCAGCGCTAAAGACGTAGTGCAAAAAGGGGCAAGTTCCTCTTTAAACGTTTTGTAGAACTCAGAGCCCCAACCGTCGTGTCCTGGCGATTTTCCTATCTCCAAATCTGCGATAGCCTTTTCAGCTTCCCATAACTCGATGCGCTGCTCAACCTTTCCTTCGAATCATCCGAACGTGAAATAGAAGGCTCCCAACCTATCGTTTTCGGGCGCACGATAGCTGAAAAGGTATTTATAATAGTCGACGAAAGCGTGTCCGATTATATTATTATCGCGTGACAGAACCCCTGATATAAAATCTCGCTGATGTCATTTTTACTAGTCGATTTCGTTTGCGCCCCTATCGCCCTTTTCGTGGGTATCTACCCGAGCGATAGCCGCCTCCACCGCGCACGTACCACATCCCCCCCCCCACTCCCCCATAGACGTTTCCTGCTTCCTGTCGTCCTCAGTCACTTGGGTTCCGTATGTGGTATGCGGGGCGGAAAAATGATAAAACAATTCAACCTGGAATATGCGAGAAAATATAGGTGCGGCAAAACATGAATGTGTCACAATCACGCATTTTTCGTAAACACCTTCCAGCGGCGCGGAGAAATCAAAATGATGTTTTACCGCATACCAGAAGTGACTACATTCAAGATGGATGCGTTCTTGTGGAGAGAGTGTATCCTATTCGTCATCGAGGAACTCGAGGCGCTTCTTGATACTAATTATCTCGTCCGAAAAGAAGTCGGGTGACAGGCACTCTTTCTGCATCAGCTTCTGAAGCAAGCTTTTTAACTCGCAGGCTTCTTTCTTCTCTTCGTCCTTCAATAAAACTGAGTGTTCAATGGCTAATACCTTGGTGTCTTGTTTAAACAGTGCCCACTTAACGCCGAACTCCTCCCCTTTTGCGCGTGCCAATTCTTCAAGATTTTTTTATAAACCGCCTTTGAAATGTAAATGTCACCTAGAAGCTTTGCATTCAACTTTCATAAACACCAAATTAACTTCTTCGGTGCATCTTTGAAGGAATAAATCATAAAGGAAACACGAGCGTGATCACTAAATGACACAGTATCGACCTTGTACTGTTTGTACGTTCGTACAAGCTCGAGTGAAACGTATCTCGATTCAAACGCGCCTGACTAACGCCCCGAAAATGAGTGCACTGTACCCCCCTGCCTCTTGAAGCGCAGTCTCACAAGTCCCGATGTTAGCAATATATCACTAAAAAATATGTACTCACGTTCCTATACAGCGCGTTATTCGCTTTGTCTTGCGCTGAATACACACACTTAAAGTCTCCTAAGAAAACAACGACTGGGTCCGTGTGCACATATTGTGCAACGCGCCAAAAAAAAAAAATAATCCGTTCACCCGCATTCATAGGGGCGTAGATGGAAATTACTCGAAACTTGGTGCTTGAAAGGAACAAGATCAGAAAACATAGAGCGGCCCGAGTTACAGCTAATCACTTGCTCTACTGTCGCCATAGACTCATTTAACAACGAAATAACCCCCCCCCCCCCCACCCCCCCTTTTCCGAGGTTCCGATAACGCGGTTGTCCGACAGGAATCCTGCGGCTCGACAGGTCCGACAGGAATCTTATGGTGCGACGGAAATTTTGCGTCTCGATTTTTTCTGGACACATTCGTAGCTGTTAATATCACGTAAAAAGCTCGTTAATAGAAAGGTCAGATCGATTTCGCATGGCGTAGCTGAGTTCTCTCAACGCCAGTCCCATGAAAATCTCCTCCTTCGTCTCATTCAAATTGGGTCCCAGCAAACGCAAAGCTTTTCTTTGTTGCGAACGTAGGTTTCGGGTGTTCGCCCTTCCGTTGCGCTCGGCGTTCTACGATTCTCCTATGTTGAGTTTTTGACGGTGGGCAAACGTAAGCGTCCTGAATAACGGCTTCCCAGGACAGGCAAGTCTTGCAAGCTTCGCCCAAGGATCACTGCCAGTCACGTGCCAGTCCTGACAGCATCAACTTGGCCACGGTGATCGTTCCTTCCTCGTCCCACCGTGCTAACTCAGCGATGTGGATAAACTCGGTGATCCACTCGTTTACCGCGATGTCACCATCAATTCAGGTGAACTTGGGAATCACAGCTAACACATCCGGAGCCACCCGCATGGAGATATACGGAGATGTCGGTCGACCTCGACTGCATCAATGACAGGCGTTCAAGGTCTTGATTTATCGTAGCACTCGTGCAGTCATATTTATCACGTCTGCATTGACCTCGCCTGTTGAATCGGGCCTTTTGTCTTTGCTTGCCATTGCAGGTCACTGATCACAGTCAGTAAGATCCCGGGTATCAAAGTGAGGTCGACTCTCCGTGTCGCAATATCTAGATCTCATTCCAATGTAAGGCCTTGTACCGCTGATTTGACGAATCGCAAAGTCTCGCTCTCTCACTGTAACGGGCCGAATGAGGAGCAGCTCATCCCACTTCTGAATTGTTTAAAGATGGGAAAATTGCTTAATAAAATAGAAAATAAATAAAGAGGAGAATACATATTATATTATGGGACCCGTCCAACACCACGAGACACACACAGCATGTTCGTTTTATTTCGTACTGGCTTCACATGCTGTTCTTCTAAAAACACCATGATGATGGTGGCGGTGCACTGTATACGCAACATGACAACAATACTGTCAATGATGTAATGAGTAGCCGTGGCCAGGGTAGTTTCGCAGCTGCGATTTGGCTGGCAACCGTGCTGGGACTGCGAGAGTATGTCATTCTCCTCCAGAAAAGTTGATACAGCACGATTAAGGAGACGTTCCAATGTTTTACAGAGGGTTGATCTATTTTATACAGGGCGATAACTTAGGATTGACTTGGCATAAGTTGTTAGGGGAAGTACCCAGTCGTGTACTGAATGTAAACACTGATCATCCTGCCACAAAACCTAGACACTTAACTGTAGCACTCCGTGACTACATCCAGGCTCTTCCTTCTTGCATTGCAATCATGCTTTGGTACCTTTGGAAGCTTGCACAGACAGAGTTTAAAAGGAAAGGTCAAGACAGTTTGATCCCCCGACCCTAAATCGACATAGGAATATATGCCGGGCAATTATATATCTAGCGCAAGAGTACGTAGCTGGAGGATGCCAGGCTGCACGGACTGTCGCGAAGTGCAGCAGAGCATGAGCTGGGGTTTCGCTGCCTAGTTTTGTTTTTCTCTTGCAGCCTCATGAAGAAAGCCTAATAACACACTTCGAGTGTCTCTGCCTCTAGGTTCCTTACCTCAATCGCTTTCCGGGAATTCCATGATCATCAACCACGAAGAAAATTACGACGTGAGAACTTCCGGCACCGATTTTGCCTAGAGCTACACCTGAGCTTCTCGCGGAAGTATTGCAGCGATCGTCGCCGTCCCCGCAACGCGGCACGACTTTCCAAAGGTACAGAAACTCAAGCTCTCCCGCACGATGAGCACCGATCAAAGCTATCCGCGCGCTCGCACTTCGTTCCTCAATAGCAGGTAGGCGATTTAGTGAGTGACGGCAGAAGCGACGAGTCAGCGATGAGCGACGGAGATTTCTCACAGTGTCTCGTCTCTCGTCATCGTTAAGTCCACCCGCTTCGACATTTCTTCCACAACAACGTAGTTGTGTGCGACGGAATTGACTGCGGTCATTGATGGGTACAGAAGGCCTCCTCTGTCAATGTCTTTGATGAGATGGAAGTACTCATGGCCGGTGCCAGCTTGCCAGCTGCGATCTTACGGTCGTGTTAGGGCATTTTTGCAGGTCTCGCACTTTAGCTTCTTCACCGTCGCGTACACCGCATATCCGGCCACATAGGCTAGAACGGGGACGACGTCTTTTATTCTTGAAAGGGCATCTTCTGTTACTACTATAGTTGTAGCTAGGGCGCGGCGCGTCTCGTCGCTTTTACATTTCCTACCATTTCTCATCTCCTCTGTTCGAGAAGCTTTGCCAATCGGTGCAAGTGTGTTTTGCAGCCGCAGCTTATTTTCCCCTCCTAAAGCTGTCGTATTAACACATGGTATTGGGAACTTGCCAGCCACCGGTACTTTCCGAAGCGGTCCACTGAAACAGTCCGTCAGAAATTTTCCGAGGAGGACGTAGGACAAGTTGAACTCTTCGACGCAGTACCTGCATATTTCGGGAAGGGCGTAAGTTGACTGGTGTAGTGCGGTGTGAGTTTTGTCGCTCAATTTGTAGTTGTTTGCATTTTGCGACATTCATCGAACCAGTCTAAAAGGTTGTAGAGAAAATCCACCTTCTCGTTGTCTGGAGCCGGGCACACAGGTTCTCGGAAGCGATCTTTCAGCCTGCTTCCTTTGACGGGTGTCTTGATATTCACGATTTTCCATTACGTTACTATATACTCAGTGAAAGTGGCGGTCTCCTTGAAAAACTTCAGGTTGTGTTTCTCTCCAATGACAGGAAGGGCACTGGGAAGAGAGCTGTGAAATATTTGGAGAGCAATTGTCACGTTCTGCTTCGCAATGCTCGACGGGCAATGGGCTTTCCCTAACACTTTGTATGCATAGCGCAGCAGTTGGTCGCATTCTAAGTCGTAGGCGGCTTTGATGGTGTTGAACGACGAACTCAGAATGTGCCGCTGGGCTTCTGTTTGACTCTGAAGCTCGGGGAACCAGATGCATTGATCGTCTTGCTTCAGCTAATTATTGCGTATGCACTAAATATGTGCCCAGTGTCCATCACAAAAAAAAAAAACAGCGGCCTGTTGGGATCCCACGGAAGTGGGTAGCAAAACTCGTTTGAACGACGCATTGTTGTACCAGGCTTGTCGTGGCTGTCCATCGAGTTCTTAATGAGAGCCACAGCCTTTCGATTCACTGCATTGTTAATCGTTACAACGCACATCACCCGGTAGTCAATATTCTGGAGCCCGCAAATCACGTCTCGAAGCAACTTGCGCAGAAACTGCGTTGGCTCTGTGCACGGGTACGATGTGAACGACTTCCTTAAATTGGCACTTGACGCTTTGCACCATACACACGAACGCACTACTCGCTACTTCTGTGAAATTAAATGCGACACCCATAATGTTGCCTCCTTTATAATCGAAAAACGGTTTGATGTGGACCTCGTCCACCATCATCTTCACATAACGTTGGTCACCGTTCAAGTCAGAGATCATTTTTGCCATGTAGCTGAGGAAACTTGAACTTTGCAGCTCTTGTTGAGGGTTCGTTCCAAACGAGGAGCATATCGACCGGACGGTCCTGGGGTGTGGCAAAACAATGCTTCCACAGCCACGAATGTACGGTATGCATGAGGCGATATTGTGAAAATAATGTATGCAAACACCATAAAATACACTTCATAACGCCTTCGCTCTTTCTTGGAAAAGATCAGCTTCAGTTGCTCAGCGAGCAGTTGGATGACCGCTGCTTGATCTTCAATTTGCGTTACGGGCAGCTCGTCAAGCATAAAACGAACAGTGGCACAGATTTCGTTGTGTGAGCTTTCAGAGCGTGAGTTTAGATCGTTGTCAAACTTTTCAACACTTTCGAGGTGTTTTACAACTCCCCTTTTGCTGTTCGCGATGCTTGGAATGAGCAAGTTGGAGCCCAACCTGTCACCTGGGCCTTCGCAAAACGTAGAGTTAGTGTAAGGTTAGGCTTCATGACGATCGAGTATTATACCCAAGGGGCCTCAGACTCAACAATATGCGCCAGACTGAGGTGTCCATAGCCTTGAATAGCATGCCAGAATGCCGATTTCACGTTTTTCAAGTGGTCGAACAAGTCTTCTATGCATGCTCAGTATTTGGTCCTCTTTTTCCTCATTGCGAAATGAATCGATCGACTCTGCAAATGCTCTTTCCATTGCAGAAGCCTCTTGACGGAATCGCTTGCTGTCCGGGTCTTCTCTTCTCGCATGGTATTTTGATAAAAAATCTGGAGAGCCAGGGAACTTTTACGGAACTGCGCCTGGGCGAAGGCGCACCCTAGATAGCGGCGCAGTCACCGTCCTCCTGATAACTTCGTCGACCTGAGACACGTCCTGAAAAACGTCGTCGTCGAAGAAGTGGCGCTCGGAAACCTATAAAAATATATAACCTCCGTGTAAATAATAGCGACTTACCATTACACGCTCACGTCGCCGTTATCGCCTATCGCCACAACCCTTGTATTGCTATTTCGTCCAAATGAAGCTATGCCTATACGAATGCGAGATAAATATTTGAAAATGGGAATTCCTCAACTTCCTTCTCTGGGCAATGATGAGGTTTTCTCGGGGTATGGCGTTTATTCAGGCATTCTGCAGCGCTTCATATTTAAGGAGGCCGAACACGTGCACTATGAGTCACATTTTGTAGTTACCGTTACACCGAGGCACACAGCATTTGTCAGAAATGACGGAAACAGCACTTTATCATAGAGCACAATACCCAGAAAACTCACAAGTTGGGCGCCGTTTGAAACCAGACGAACAAAGAAAACAACCGAAACAAAACTAAGCGCCCCTGAACACGCCGAAACAAGCTGCTTCCATCTGTTCTTCACCGTGAAACGTTTTGGAAACACGCCGAAGGAAGCCGGCTCCATCTGCCGAGCCGGAACGGAACTACACCGCGGTGCGTAGGCCAAGTAGCTGTGACGTAGACACACCTGATCGCGGGAGCCCCATGCTTTCCTCCTCAACGTAACGACGTTTTTTTGTTTTTGTTTTTTTTTAAATTCAGGAGTTGCGTTATGTGGTCGTCAATTATCGACTGGGTCTGGCCGAACCTGTTCTTCAAGAGATCCACAGCGTTGTTATAGTTGCTTTAAGTAATAGACAATCTCCGTATGCTGTCTTCCGCCGTTCCGAATAGATAGACTGCCAAATATCTAAATTTATTAATTGAAGTGAGGTCGGGGTTGTTGTGTATAGACCCTTCAAATTGATTCCAGAAAGGTTTCCAGTTCTGAAGGTCTCCTTCGAACTTTCAGATCTCTAATTTTCGAAGTTTGATTGCTATCGTTCTTGACCTTAGATAGCCTTGGTTCCGTTCCTGTAATCATATCACAGCATTCGATACGGTGTTAGGCGTGCGCAGGGCATCCAGCTTGAACGTGGCTCCTTTTGTTCGTAAACGGCAGATTGACACTTGATAAGCCTGTACGCTTTCAATCTCTTTTTCAAGGTGATCACTATCAACCCCGTCTTCAATCTCACGGTCAACTGCCTTCAATGCTGCTTCCTTCAGTTCGAGGACATTCAAGTTTTTCGTGAGCTCACCCGCGGTTGCATTCGAGGAATCCACTAAAGATTGCAACTTGTTGGTGGCTTTGGTCACCGCTGACCGTATGATGGCTCGTTTCCTCCACAGTCGGTCCATTCTTTGAAGGCGAGGTGTTATCTGGGTTCCGTGTCTGTCAGATGTGGACCTGTCGCTCGTTTTGTCAGGCGTCTCCTAGATCCCAGGTTTCGGCACCAGATGTTTGGGATCTGAAGAAAGTACGACCCGATCGACGTGATGGTAGCGGGTTTACCAGAATAAGAACATGCCGGTTCTTCCCGCGCTTGACCCCGTTGCCCACTTCTTCGTCGTTCCATGTTCATTCTCCAACAATCTCTATTTCTTTACTATAAAGATGTGCCCTAAAACTTTTAAATAAAAAGGTGACTTTTGAATTTCGTTTTACTTGGTCATATATTAGTTGCATTCTCTGTTGAACATGATGTCCGCCTGGCCGTATCAACTGACTTGCAAATACCGCATTTTTGTAGTTTTAGCGACTTATTTTTTAATCTACATTCGATAAAAAAAGACCGCCCTGTACCTTCCTCGCTTCAACCCACTCAAAACGTGTCTCTAAAGCAGAATGAACGTTACTACCCCCATGGCCTGTGAATGTCCGTGATCAACATTGGTATATAAAAATAAAGACGTTTACAGTTCCCTGTAACGCCGAATTAGAGCGCAGCTCTTGAGGAGGAGGGAGGGTACAGAGGGGAGGGTAGGCCTATCCTCCTTATCTGTACCTCTCCTCCTCCCATGCTCTCTCCCCTCGTCTTCTGCTCCTCCTCCTCCCTCCTTTCCTCTTCCTCCTGCGACCTCTCTCTCTCTCTATATATATATTTCTCAGATTGATTAGCACGGTATGTCACAAAATCGAAATACCTCAAGATAGGCGCAGGAGGAAGAGGAAAGGAGGAGGAGGAGGAGCAGATTACAAGGGGACGAGCACGGGAGGAGGAGAGGGTACGGATAAGGAGGAGGGGCCCCCTCCCTCTGTACCCTCCGTACCTCCTCAAGAGCTGCGCTTCTAATTCGGCGTTACAAGGAACTTGTAAACTTATTTTATTTTTATATACCAATGTTGATCACAGACATTCACAGGCCATGAGGTAGCAACGGTCATTCTGCTTTAGAGACAGGTTTTGAGTGGGTTGAAGCGAGAAAGGTACAGGGCGGTCTTTTTTTATCGAATGTAGATTAAAAAAAATAAGTCGCTAAAACTACAAAAATGCGGTCTTTGCAAGTCAGTTGATACGGCCAGGCGGACATCATGTTCAACAGAGAATGCAACTAACATATGACCAAGTAACAGAAATTCAAAAGTCACATTTTTATTTGAAAGTTTTAGGGCACATCTTTATAATAAAGAAATGGAGACTGTTGGAGAATGAACACGGAACGACGAAGAAGTGGGCAACGGGGTCAAGCGCGGGAAGAACCGGCATGTTCTTATTCTGATAAACCCGCTACCATCACGTCGATCGGGTCGTACTTCTTCAGATCCCAAACATCTGGTGCCGAAACCTGGGATCTAGGAGACGCCTGATCAAAACGAGCGACAGATCCACATCTGACAGACACGGGACCCAGATAACACCTCGCCTTCAAAGAATGGACCGACTGTGGAGGAAACGAGCTATCATACGGTCAGCGGTGACCAAAGCCAGCAACAAGTTGCAATCTTTAGTAGATTCCTCGAGATGCAACCGCGGGTGAGCTCACAAAAAATTTGAATGTCCTCGAACTGAAGAAAGCAGCATTGAAGGCAGTTGACCGTGAGATTGAAGACGGGGTTGATAGTGATCACCTTGAAAAAGAGATTGAAAGCGTACGAGGCTTATCAAGTGTCAATCTGCCGTTTACGAACAAAGCCACGTTCAAGCTGGATGCCCTGCGCACGCCTAACATCGCATCGAATGCTGTGAAATGATTACAGGAACGAAACCAAGGCTATCTAAGGTCAAGAACGATAGCAATCAAACTTCCAAGATTAGAGATCTGAAAGTTCGAAGGAGACCTTCGGAGCTGGAAACCTTTCTGGAATCAATTTGAAGGGTCTATACACAATAATCCCGACCTTACTTCAATTGATAAATCTAGATATTTGGCAATCAATCTATTCGGAACGGCGGAAGACAACATACGGGGATTGTCTATTACCTAAAACAACTATAACATCGCTGTGGATCTCTTGAAGAACAGGTTCGGCCAGACCCAGGCGACAATTGACGACCACATAACGCAACTCCTGAATTAAAAAAAAATTAAACAAACAAAAAAACGTTGTTACGTTGAGCGACGTTACAACTCTGGAGGCGGTTGTATGATGATATCACGACAAATGTCCGCAGCCTAGGAGCACTTGGCGAGGAGGCGGAAGACTACAGTATGCTGCTGCATGCTGCCGTGAAGAAGCGGCCTCCGGACGACCAAATGCTCCGCTACTGCCAGCAAAGAGCCACCGACATTGAGGATAGCACCTGTAGTCAGCAAACGGTTTTGAAGTTTATGAAGTCCGAGGTAGAGAGCCGAGAGCGTGTCCTGCAAATAAAACCTAATCAAGCCAATCTATCAAAGGCCCAAAAGGAAGACTCATCAAACCAGGTGGGCAAAGCATACATTCCTCCATCCGCAGCAGCTTTAGTTGCAAGGACGGACGGTCAAGGTGCCGAATGCTTTTTTGCGACACATGTGAGCACTCGTTCAATCAATGCAATGTGCGTTCCATCAGTGAGAAAAAAGAATTACTGAAGAGAGACTGGCCGATGTTTCGAATGCTGCAAAAGATATCACAGGGCAAGAGAATGTCGCAACTCCAGATCTTTTCTGTTGCGCCAACTGCCAATGGAGACACATGACTTGCCTCTGCGATCTTGACCTCAAACCCACGGAAGACAGTCATTATCCGTCGTTACAGCCAGGCACTTCGGAAGTGTCAGTAACGAGAGCGGTGCCTAACAGCGTCGCTGCAAACACTTCTGCAAGTACCGCCATATACTCTGGGCAGAAGGAGAGACTAAGGCGCCAGCCTATTTTGGTGCTTACTGGACGGAGGGAGCCGGCAGAGGTTTGTGACGAACAGGCTTGTCAATGAGCTATCTTGTAAGGTTCTAGGAAAAGAGGCTTCGAGCATCACAGTCTTCGGCAATACTGCCATTGATAATGCGAGTTAACTCCGGAAGGTAAAGGTATGGCTCCAAAGCCAATACGAACGGAAACAAGTATGAATTGAGGCTCTAGAAGTTCCTGCCATTTGCCATTCTTCTGCGTTCTCTCTAAGTCTTTGTAGAACAGCTCAAATGTGCAGCTGCAACTCGCCGATCCTTCATGCTCCGCGCTCAACAAATACATTGGCATTGATATACTGATCTGAGTGGATAATTACTGGAAGGCTGTCACTGGGTCCATCAAGCGACGTTGACGGAGATTTGACAGCGGTAGAAACTATAATTGGTTGGGCAGTGCAAGGTCCAGTACGACCGTTACCGGAAGTGGTCTGGCACCAAGCAACTATTATGCAAGTAATGACTCGACGTCAAAGCGACAAGCCTTCTCAGCAGCTACCGGAAAGGAATACTCCACCGGTACCTGAGGAGGATATGCCAGAGCCCAAGCAGTCAACCATCAAGAGTAAACCGGTGCCCGAGGAAGCAGCCCAGAAAGACAGTGACGTAGAATCCGACAAAACGGAGGCCCTGGAATGGGCGCCCTATACGGTACTGACACCTCGCAATAGCCCCGGCAATAGCAGAGAATCTGGGTTCAAAGATGATAGGGAAGCAGCTGACGCTCAGTTACTATT
>JAZHYW010061251.1:0-36204 GCA_037355805.1 Ixodes ricinus
GAGCGGCGCAGCCATCTTGAATGTCGTCACTTCTGGACTGCGTTAAAAATAGTTTTGATCTCTCCACGCCGCTGGCAGGTGTTCACGAGAAAGGAGTGATTATCGCACAGGCTTTTCTTTTTCTCGCATATTCCCAGGTTGAATTGCATCATTATTCTTTTTCGTCCCGCATACCGAATATGGATCCCACGTGACCACAGCACTCTTACAGGGACGGCCCTCAACACCATCGCTCGACTGAGACCCTCTTGAAGACCCGGAGCTAACGATTTTGAACATCGGCCGAAGGAACCAACGTCAACGGGTCTTCGTCTTCCTTTTCTGTAACATCAGGATAAGCTGCTGCTTCGACGACATAAACCACCGGGTCAATGACAAACGCTGTTGGGTCTCACCTTTATCGAAGCCAACAGCTACCGCCAATCACTTCAGGATCCCTCCGGTGATGCAATATCGTCACGTCACCGCGGCTATAAATGGGGGACCCGCGGACTCGCGCAGCGGGACAGAATTGGACTTACCATCCTACGCTACTATCAAATTATGTCCCATTAAAAAAATGTCGTCATTCGTATAGCCGAAACCCGGTCTCCGGCCTGTCCGTCCCCAGCAGTTAACAACTGGTGACTAGCAGTGAGATCCTTCCTGGCCCAGATGAGCGCAGCGGCCACATTCCAGTTGAGGAAGATGTGTCAGCCGGCGACGGGCGTCCCTCAGCGCCTTGAGCCAGCGCCGGAGCACGGCCCAAGGTTCTGCTGTCAGTAATGCCTGGTCCTTCTGCGGACATCGGAACGACGTCACTGACATCTGGCTGGTAGGACGAGCGAAAAGGCAGAGATCGGGCGGCCGGGTTTTGCGAGTATTAGTCTCGAATTTCAGGTCCTACCTCGAGTTTCGAAGTATTCGAAGATGTGCTTGCCTCTAGGAATTTCAAAAGGTTGTAACTCCTCCCGTAAGGCGAAGTTCCATTCAGAAGCTAGCAGTTTCAATAAGGTTTAATGCTTCCCAACGCCCAGCTGTGGTTGGTTGTGGAGCGGAGTCAGGTATTGAAGAAATTGTTTTGACGCCATCTGCAAGTTTTGTGCAGCCTGGTGGACCGTGGCTACTCTTAGGGAGAGAAACAGTCCAGCATGCGTTCAAGGAAAATCTAAAGGAAATTTAAATTTGCTATAGATGCGGGTATTGTTTTGCCCTGTTGTGAGTTTTCCGTAGGATTCCTTTGAGCCAAACTTGAGCTCGACTGTGAAGAAGGTTTCTGAGAAAAAATTCTGCTGAGGTTTTCTGAAGGTATTTTGATTGTAGTGTGCCATAAGACGCGTAGAGCGCAGGTTTTAAGCAGGGCTTGTTTTCATGTACGCGTTCTTCGTAGTTTGAAAGGTTAAGTAAAATAGGGTTCTGATAGATTATCACCGTACCGTTTGACTGATACCAGTGTTGATATGGATATCTCAAAGCTAAGAAAAAGGAGCTCCTGGAATTTGCTAGAGAACTTAAGATTAATATTTCAAAAGCAGCTAAGAAACCGCACATGTAGACATATAAAAGACGATCGATAAAGATGAAATGAAAAAGAGTGCGGGATGATATCGCGGAAACAAAGACTCCTGAAGCTGATGAGTGGCAGTGACATCCAACTCGAGAGGCAGAAGAGCAAGAGAGTTGAGAAAGACAGGTGACTCGTGAGATCACTGAACAAGGAAGGCCAGCAGATCTTGAAAAAGAAAAACTAGCTATCAGGAGATGCAAGCCAGAGAGCAAGGTATTAAACTCCAATGCCATTCGTGATGGTGGCTGCATGGGGTTCTTTCAGATGAGTGAGTTAGTGCAGCCTTTTAAGATTGAAGACGACATCGGATTGTTTTTAGTTAATCTTGAACGAGTCTGCAAAAATGTGAAACATCAAAGGAGTCCTGGCCAGTTCGACTTATGGCATTGTTGCCTTGCGAAGTTGCAGAAGTTATTGCTAGGCTCACAAATGAGCACTTTTCAGACTGTGACTCTCTGAAGGCGAGCCTACTTAAAAGATGCAGATTTTCTTCAGAGTCCTTCAACCAGAAGTTCAGAAATAAAAATGAAGAGAGCAAAGCCAGTCCTACGCTAACCTATTGCGCTTTGCGAGCCAACATGGTGGAATGGCTGAAAAGCACCGAAGGTTTTTGGAGATCACGATAAATTAATTTTTACGTTTTGTTAAGAACAGTTTATACGCGCCATTTGGCTATCTGTGATAGACTGCGTTAAACACAAATGAGATGGGACAACTGCTGAGGAAACCGCGTAGCTTGCTGACGTATTGGAGTTGCGACACCAGCCTAATCTGCGAAGATGAGCTATCTTTTGTAGGAAACCGGAACAAACGTGCTAAAAGGTTCAAAGCTCAGAAAACGAAGTGAGAACGTAAAGTTGCAGAGCTAAAAAACACGCAAAAGAAGGATGCAAATGTCGTCCGGACGGCCACGAAAGGATGTGAGTCACGTAAGCCAAGTACATGTTATATCTCCCATCGGCCAGGTCACATTTCACTCATGTGGCCAGAGTGAAAATCGCAATTTAAAACTTAGGTCGCTCAGGACATGACACAAAACCTAAAGAGTACTTGATTCCGTTTTATAAGTATGAAATCCTTGAGAAAATAAGAGAAACCTTGACTAAGATAAGAGCAGTGGGGCAATGTGAATGTAGATGTCAATCTTTCACAAACTCGGCTGAAGTCGCCACGATAGACCCTTGGCAACGTCTGGAATTATCTAAAGTTAAATCCTATCACGTTGGACAAAAGATACCATGTTGTAGCAGGTTTTGTTGGCCAGTAGGAAATAATATTGTATTTGTAAATTAGGATCTTACTCACGATGTTTCAAAACATGTAAATCATATACTTATGTATTTATAGTTTCGAGGTTTAACGTCAGTTTTGTGTTCTCCAAGGCTAACGTAATTTGTATAGAAATGATTCAGATCCACGCTTTGAATGAACCTGTTTAGCAGACAATAAATCGTTATCTTAAAATTAGCAAAATTATTCCACTTGTAGCGGAGTGTACACAGAGCACAGCGAGCAGCAGGGTGTACATAGAAGCTTAACCATATGTTCTAATGAGTTTCGACGTTAAAATGACACTCCTACTCTCATGAAAAAAAAATGGTAACATATGACAACTACGGAAAGTGCGGTCTTTTGCTGAGGGTTTAGTTTATGCAGTGTATGAATGCATCAAGGTGAAATTCTTAAGGTTTGGCTCTGTCCGATCATCACAGCGGGTTGTCAGCAAGGTGGCACCGTTGTTTCGGAACGTTTTATTAATATCATTGTCAGCGTCATATCTGATAGATATGTTTGAGAACAAATGTGTGAGGGGCACAGCAGGAATAAACTAAAGGCTTGCGGTTCTTCGGAGTTCGGGTCTGATGCCTGTGTTTTCTGCTGTCTCGGTCATTTGTTCCTTTCCGTTTGTTTATGATAGTCCGTCAGCCTTGCGGCGCTTTGTGAGGTGACTTTTCATCAGCCATTTGGGAGCTGCTACTGCTGAAAGAGACCAACCTATCGCCGGGGAAGTTGTTACGTTCCTAACCCCGGTGAGGCCAATGCTCCCACTGCGGCACACTTACAGGGACGGTCCGTAGCACCAACGCTCGAGTGAGACCCTTCGGAAGACAGGAGCCAAGGCTCTTGAACATCGGCTGAAGTAACCAATGTTAACGAATCTTCGTCTTGCTATTTCGCTAACATCAAAATGAACTGCTGCTGTGACGACATAAACCTATGGGCCAATGACAGAGGCTGTTGGACTTTATCTTCATTGATGCCGACAGCCAACACCAATCACACCAGGATCCCGCCGGTGACGCAGTATCGTCACGTCACCACGGCTATATAAGGAGGACCCGCGGACTCCCGCGGCGGAGACTGAATGTGACTTATCATTCGACGCTACCATCAAATCATGTCCCATTAAAACATCGTAATTCGTATAGACAAAACCCGGTCTCCAGCCTGTCCGTCCCCCAGCCTTTAACAACATGTCAGAGGAATGAATTTACTTTAATTGCATTCAACCGCAACGCCTCGATCCTCTATACACTCCGTGCGACGCGACCGGCGCGCCGCCGCGCGGCCGTTACCGAAGGTAGGCAGTGAGTACCCCAGTGGAACGAAACGACGAAACCACGCCGCGTACATTGGTACGTAATGAAGTCGGAGCGGTGCGATTGCGCTGGGTTGACAGCAGAAACTGCTGGGTCGTTAATTGCTCCAATAGTCATGTGTCGTGTCGCGTGGGGACAAAGTTTCATAGTTTTCAAGTCGCCGTTGTTTTGGGGTGCAGTGAGAACGATGAACCTGTGCCGTAAAACGCAAGAAATTTGGTCTGCCGGTCATGCCTTCCACTGTATCAGCACGGCTGATGTATTCAACACTGCCGTCTTTCGCGCTGTTTGTTTTTGTGCCAGTAACACCTACATATATACATAGTTTCATGTCTTCAATTTTCGACTTAGATGTTTTGTCTGGCTTGTGAGATTTAGCAACACGACGAAAACTAGACCGCCTTAAATGTGCTCCAAAGAAATTTGCGTTTGTGATAGCCATTACGCTACAATTAATGAAACTAGGCCCACACGAAACAAACACAATCTAACTCTCACTGAACCGTCCTGTAGAACCACTTTGTTACCTCTCAACATGTGAATGAATGGAAGAAGCTTCCCAAAGATGTGGTTAGTTTGGTGTCACTTGCTACTTTTAATGATGCTCTATATAAGCATTTTGTCGCGTAGCTAATTCACTGTTTTGTTATTTATTCATGGTTACCTAGGTATGGTGCACGGTTACACGTGTGCGGCTCCCTGCTTTGGCGTTCAAAGTGAATGCTGGCGGTATAGACAAATAAATAAAAAATATATATGTTAGCGCGGATGGGACGAACTGAAATACCAACCCACAGTCGTGGCTATGCAGTGCCAATTTTGTTAGAGGGATGCCCTCCAAAGACGTTTCGTCCTTATCGTATGTGTCGATGACATTTCCGGACCAGTATGGCATGCAGTTTGTACTTCACGAAGAAAGATTCGGACGGTGCAACAAGTGGCAAGTGTGACTCTAAGGAAAGCTACAGTGAAACTTGCCATTACTGGACAATCGACGTTTGAGTATGGTAGTGTAGGTAGTGTGCTTTTTTTATCAGCCGCCTTTCGAACGTAGAAATCGCCTTTCTTCACATATGTGGTTGCCGGTAGGCAAAAAATGTCTGTAATACAAAACGCCGAAATTGTTTTTGATCAAATTAATTTAAGATACCTGGTACAACTCAATCAAAATAATTAAAAACAGTAACATTTCACATACATTTTATTTTAGTTTAAATAAAAAAATAATTATGATATTTACATCAGTTTACCTAAAAAAGTCATTTGTTTTTTTCTAGTATTTTTCACCATATAAAATGGATTCTTAAATCCGCCCAATCACTAAAACATTGTAAAAAATGAGACTTTTACAACTCCCTGTAATGCGAAATTAGAGCGCAGCTCTTGAGGAGGAGGAGGGAGGGGACGGTAAGCCCCTTCTCCTCATCCGCACCCTCTCCTCCTCCCTCCTCATCTACTTGTCCCATGCTCCTCGCCTCCTCCCCCTCTCCTCCTCCTCCCTCCTTCTCCCCTCCTCCTCCTTCTTCATCCTCCTCCTCTCTCCTCCTCCTCCTCCTTCTCCCCACCTCCTCCCCATCCTCCTACATCATCCTCGCCCTCCCCTCCTCCTTCCTCCTCCCTCCCACGCGGTGCATTATGGGAAACGTCCCATAATGCACCGCGCGACATTTTCTTAATTCGTGACAATATCTCCGAAGGTGATATGAAAATGCCGGGAAACAGCTCCTCCCCGCTAGATTGATTTCTATGAGCTTTGATTTCACAGTGCCACTGTTGCCATTGCTTCTGGGCCGGTTCCAAATTATGTATTAAAAATCTCTCAACCGCACTAAAAGTGAAAAAAAAAATCAACAACGTAAAATAATGTTCTTTGATCTCGAACAAAATTCGCGAGTTGTTTAACAACAATGCCTTTTTCTTTTGGTATTAAAGTGAGCAAGGTAGTAGCCTAATTTAATGAAAAAGCGGCAGGATTGTGTAAGACAAAAGGTATAATCAATCATATTACAAATAGATCCGTCTGTGCCTGCCTCTCTCAGTCACTCCCTTTGTCGGTCTGTGTGCGCGTAAGCGCACATGCACAAGTTTTTGTTTCCTCCGCATTTTGATACGTTTGGATAAGATGTAACAGAATTACCGAAAGAAGTGGAAAATAGAAATAAAGCTCACCTCTCCGATTAGCGCAAAAGGGGAGCGCATTTTGCTCATGCTTAGCCTGTTATACATTTTATTTGCGTAACGTTTTCTTAATTAAAAACAAAATAAATTTACATTGGCGACCTGAAATTACGAACAAACAATTATAAAGACTTAGTTGTGGTATTATTTTGGCGGGAAATTATTTTTGTGAAAAAGGTGTTGTTGAAACAAATTATCACAGTGAAATTGCTGTGGCTTAAATCACGATTTAAATCGTCTAGATTTTTCCTACACATTGAGCTCAATAATTTCGTGGTAGATTAATTTCAGGATATCAATGCGTCGTCGCTTTTGTGTAAAAGTGCAGTGATTGTACGTCCGCTAGTGGCGTTACTTGCGTTTTCACAGCGCCTCCTATAGCTCACACACGGAGTGTTTAAGGCGCACAAAGTGTTCGCGCACGGGGTGTTTATTTTCCTACTCTGCGGAGAAACACAACGTTTCTCCGCAGGGTAGGAAAATCCTCCTCGTCACCCTTCCCATTTCCCCCTGTCCCACTGCAATCTTGCCGGCGGGGGACTCCTTTTCTTGCTGCATCTTCGGGCTGGATAAGCCATGATAAGTTCCCGGCTTGTTCGGTTCGAAGATGCTGCAACAAAAGGAGTCCTCCGCCTTTAAGACAGCTGCGGAACAGCGGCCAATGGGAAGGGTGGCAGAAAGAATTTTCTACCCTGCGAGAAAGCTTCTGTACATCACTCTTTTTTTTCAGTGCCAGATTTGCCTGAATATTTGCTAAAACCACCACAACCATTGCTGAAATAATCCCCCAAATGTTTGGCCAAAATAAATTTTTTCCGCAAAGTTATTGAATTCCCAATTTAAATCCTCACCGCATTGATGTCTAGAAATATAGGGTGAATATTTAACCAGATTTCCATTCAAATAAAAGCCTAAGTATTCACCTGAATTAGTGCTTAGATCAAACCATAGAAATCATCGCCGGAATTCGCTGTACTCTTCTTGTGTTGGTCCTACGTCGTCCTTATGATAAGGTGAATGGTCAATGTTGCCCCAGTTGATCTATGAAACCCCAAACAAGTTGATCTTTGAATTTCGGTAAATGCATAGAGACAAACATGGCGTTTCTCCTAATACATCAAACCTCTATATGTGTTTCCAATGTATTAGAAATCCCAACACTGCTTATATGTAACATACAAACGCTGAGTTGACAAAAAAAAACTGTGTTTACCATTTTTGCTTTCAGAGAGCGTCGTGCCCAGCTGCTTGTGGTGCTGATATGTGCTGTTATCCTGGTTGCGGTTTCTCAATGATCATCTACCGGATGGTGAGCGAGAAATGTGAGTTGACACGAATTGGGTACGGTAAGCACAAGTGCCAAACAACAGCAGCACGAATAGGTCACAAATTTCAAATTTGTACCCACCTCACTGTTTCAATTGTTTTTTGTTTCATTAGCAAGCTGCAGTGAGCTGGCAGCAGCGCTTTGAACATGAAGTGTTTATGAGTTCAAACATTACGACCGGCATATTGTGCCGCTGTCGCAAGCCTGAGACTGCATAAATAATAAACTTGAACTTCAATGTGTAAGTCTACAAGTGAGAGCGGATATGTTTTTGTTCAATGCATTCGGAAATGTTTTCGACTTTTTTGTGATACGTTCGCGCTCCGAACTGGTCAGACTTCCGGTCCCAAACCACTACAGTCGAATGCGGCACACGAACTGGACGCGGGCATTGCGTCATTGCTGGCTTGTGTTCGAGAACACTGAAATCGTTGTCGTATATTTCGAATGACATCGTGAGCAATCGTCTAAGTTACCAGCTATCACAGTGTTCAGAGCACGACGGGCTCACTGGATATTGCTGTCACTTGTACGTGGCTGTTATGATCCCTAGCCGTGCCCTACGTCGAAAGAATACCTGAGTGCATGTTCTGGTCACGAGGTGAGGAGCCGTACACCGTCAATTTACTCATGTTTTCTGTAGCAGCGCGTGAGGGGAGAAAGTAACGCATGTATCACATATTAAAAACCCAAAGTATTAGGGCTAAACAAGGATTAATTAATATTCACAAGTTGGCCGTGGCCTCCGCATTCTTCAGCCAGGCAATCGTGGTCTACTTTACCAAAAGGACCTCAACAAGAAAGGAATCACTCCGGTCAAACAAAACCTTCGAATTAATAAGGGCACTACCAGGTTCGTGAACGCTTGTGTTAAAATTGTTCAAAATTACTAAAAGGTCCATCGAGTCAATATGTGAACCTGGTCACGTGACCTCCGCATCAATATCTCAACCTGGTCACGTGACCTCCGCATGAATATCTCAATGGAGACAAATTGTCCACCGAGTCAGAATGCCGAAGGAAACAAAATGTTAAAATAGGTCAAAATGTTCCCCGAGTCAAAACTTCCAAAGTAACAAGTTGTCCAATGAGGTTGAAATATTTACTGAGTCAAAATTTCGAACAAGACAAAATGTCGAAAAAGGTCAGAATGTTCACAAAAATGTCTAAGAAGTGACTGAGTGTCTCAGGGCTGCATGCCGCTCCACGTCATGAGGATCGTCGCCATCGAGGGTTGGTTACGCGTCAGGATCCCGGGCTGCCAGGGCCACGTGCGCGAGTCAAGCGGGAGTAATTTATCTTCGGTCCGAGCGAGCCAGATGACCAGGTTTCAATCAAGTGATCCTAATAGGAGGCTTTCGCGTGGGCCACTGCATAATATTTTGCGTATATTAAATGCGATTAGCTGTTCGTTGATCTAAAGCGGTCCTAAATTATATTGGTGGCATACTGCCAAGTACAGTATGGGGTCCTGGCACGAGACCATGATGCAACACAACTTCCGGCTCCAAATCTCCACCAGAATTTATGTAGTTTGTTTTTATCTGTTCTCGTCCTTTGTCTTTTTAAGTACAAAGGCAGGTTTTTTTTTTCAGATCGGTTGAGTATTTTTTTTTTGCGTTGTGATTGATTACGACATTTAGAGTAGTCGGGACCAGAAAGTAGCATTAGCTCGTACTCAATTCCTATGCTTAACCTGTCTTGTCGGCGCTCGAGAAGCCGGTTCGTAGACGAACAAAATGGTCCCGGGAGATGAGCCCACTGAGGTGATTTCGAAGAGTGAAAATACTGGGGCTTAAGCGTCTCAAATATGTTCCCGACTGTATACTTACCGGGTTCGGTTGTCGAAGGAGCCGTCTGCATTATTCTGAGTTTTACCAACCCCAAAGACGACCCGACCAAAAACTCGCTTACTTTCATGCCGTCTTGTACCCGTTACTCGTAAAAAGTCATTCGTTACAATCACAATTACTCCCAGTTAAAAATGCTTCAATTCGATTACTTGATTACTTGAAAATAAATGTAATTGCTCGTTACTTAAAAAACTTATCGTGACCTATTCGATTGCTTGGGATTTTCAGAACAACTTGTTGGTCTGTCGGTTTGAAAACGGATATATTGTATTGTCCATTATTCATTTGGAATCACCGAGTTATAAAGTATTTATATCTTAATCCACCAGTATTGATAAGCCATCCCTCCTGTCGGAGACTTCGTTTGGGAATCCCTTGGTAGAACACTTGTAGATGCAAAGGGTGCCACTAAAACGTGTAGAGAGAAATAGAAACGGATACAATAATTTTAGTGGTTCCAGGAGTAATCAGATTAATCTTCTGATTATTTTATCACCGAGTTATAAAGGACTTATATCTTAATCCACCAATATTTATAAACAATTTCTCTTGTTGGAGGCTTGGTTCGAGAATCCCTTGGTAGAAAACTTATAGAGACAAAGGGTGCCATTAAAAAGTGTAGGGGGAAATATAAACAGATACAAGAATTTTAGATTTCCAGAAGTAATCATATCAAACTTATGATTACTTCATTAAGAAGAAAGTAATCAAATACTTACAAAGTTACTCAATAAAATACCAGATTACAGGTAATTTGATTACTTGTAATGAGTACCGTACAAGTATGCTTGCATGCAAACGCGGAGCGCAAGTTAGTCTGCTTTTTTGCAGTGTGTTGTGTTGACGTCACAACGCCGTCGAGATCTGATTGGCTCTTCTGATTGAAGGATAGTGGCTAGACCTCAAGGCAGCTTGCATTGAGGTCTACCCACTATCCTTCAGTCAGAAGAGCCAATCAGAGCTCGGCGCCATTTGGACATCACCGCAACCCTTGCGATAAATGCAGACGAGCTTGCGCTTTGCATAGGTAAAACATCAGAAATTGGCACCGGCAAGGCTGCGACGGCATATTAACTCTACATTTGGTAGTTTTCTGACACGCTGCACCGAAAGGGATGTCAGGTGCAAGAGCCCTGTGAATTGCGTAACGCATTGAGGTATAATTCATTTAAACTTTGATGTATAGCTAATGAAATTTAGAATAAAATACGCGTACATCGGCAGTACGAAAACTGGCAACTACATTTTGCGTAAAGTATTTTTTATTCCAGTTTCTGTACTGACGAATATATTTGAAATTCCAGATATACCTGACAAATTTATACCAAGGGTGTTTAACTTGAAGCACATGTTTAGCGCGCTAAGTGTTTTTAAGCAGAGTCCTTCAATACGCTACGGGTCACGGAACGTTTTTCTAATTCTATGGGAAAGCTTGGTACACGACCACGCGGGGCTTTACTATCGACGACGGGGCTTAGAGCCGCCAATCTAGCCAGCATCGCTGGAAGTCTGGCAACTCACAACGGTATCGAAATTGCGAACCCAATCTGAACGAGCCACCAATTTACGAGCACGTGACGCATCATCGCGCTGGCAATGTTTATAGTTAATGTAAGCTCCTTCAGCTCTGTACACTCAATCAAGTGCTCAGATTTTTTTTTGTGTGTGCAACATTTGTTAATGTAATATATTTCTTTATTCTCTTCTTGCTTTAAAATTCAGCGCCGTGTGCAACATTTGTTAATGTAATATATTTCTTTATTCCTCTTCTTGCTTTGAAATTCAGCGCCGTGCGTAGCGCAATCAAGTAGAAGCATTGCTCACTCGTACGCTAAATTTCCTGGCTTTTGTTCGCTTTCAAAGACAATGTTTTATTTAAAAACGAACATAAAAAGCCTATTGATAAGTTTTGTTTTTAGAGGTCAATAAAATATGACCGGTGCTTGCATACAGTGATCAATAAGAGGCGTAAAAATTTAGGTGTAAGAGAAATTGTTTTGGGGAAACTAATTGTAATCTCGAATGTGTGGTGGCTCACTGAGGTAGAGGTTATGGTGGCTATAGGGGGGATGTGTGCCGAGCAGAAATCGAATGCATACCACTTGTTTATGGCGCAGCTCGATGGCAACACGCGCGAAGGTCCCGGTCGCTTTTTGCACGACAGGTGCAAAAGCATTTCGTTTCCTCATGTGTCAAACATTGCCCTCATGATGCAGAAATTAGATATTTGATTCAAGGACATAACCAGTCCAGTCAGTAGAGTGAAGTTTGAAAAGTCAAAACGAAGTGAATATGAAAATTAAAAAAATTAAAACTAACTTTATGTTCTTGCATAAGATTTGTGGCTTGCTTTGCACGCAAAGCGTGACAGCGACTTTTTTGTCTATTTGTTTTTACTCTATACCGTTTGTTTATTATACCGTTTTATGATAGAGTGACACCAGCATATTTCGAGTTGAAGTAGCTGCTGCCGTGGATTTTGCGCACCACCTTGGTGAAAAGTAGTACTTGCCGTTGTTTAGCTTCAATACCCATCCAAGGACGAACATATCCGCCATCCCGAGGATAGAATTAGCCTCGGCACCGATCTGCAAAGCACCACAGTTACCTAGGACAAAATGTTATACAAGTTTGATCATCTTGAGAAAGACTGCTCAGCACAAAATGTGCCATAGGCCTGCCAGGGAAGAAGAGATGGCTGTCTGGACGGCACCGGCATCCGAAGATTCGTTATAATTTCTGACACACGCCGTTAGGTAGCGCAGCATAAGAGGTAAGAACGAGGCCGCGCCAATTAGTCTGCTTTTATGTGCTCCACCACCGACCCTGGATAGCCACACACCTCCACAAATGTGTGTCATCGTATGCTTGCGCCATATCTTAGCGGGTTGCGGCAGCGCTCCGATAGAAGCCCATGCATTTGTTATACAAATATGGCCATAACGGCGAAAAGTTACGCTTTTAACAAATTGTCACGCTAGGACCATCATTATATCATATACCGCTATTCTCGTGCCACAATTTTATGGTGATGATGTGTAAACAGCAGGTTACTCAGTCAAAAAAACTTTTGTTGCATTGCCACTACGAATAGTATACAAGTTAATCAATGTGTGCCAGTTCATTCTTGCGTATAAAAACTCGTTATAATTGTATTAATTGAATACAATCGCGGCTGTCCGAATTAAAAAAAAAAATCAACGAATCCGTCAAAACGGTTGAACCATCCCTACTTCTGAAATCGGCTTCCTCAGAAAAAAAACATCTTGCTTGAAGTGTTTTTTATAGCACCAGGACGTGCCGAGTGTTTTACGTTTTATATTCTATCTTCAGTTGGGCTCTGGGTTGTTCCAAAAATCTTCCCTGGTGAGGCGCGGGTGCCCAGATTTAAAAGATGAACAAATGTTTAAAAACAGCCGAACAATCTCATTTTGAGACAGTTTTCTCAAAAATTATTAATTTTGAAGTACTTGACAAACGAGGATGGGTTCGAGAGCTCTACATTTTATATTCAGCATTTAGTTGGGATCTGGATCGTCCTCAGAAAGTTACCTGGAGAGACGCGTGTGCCCAAATTTCAAAAGTTGAACTAAGGCGTAAAAACGGCCTAACCATCCATACTTTAACAACGATCTTCTCAGAAAGTGCTCATTTTGTAATATTTCCTATAGTCCCAGGATGTTCTCGGGAGGGCTTTACATCTTAAAGTCCGCCTCTGCCTACGGACTGAGTAGTCCTCAGAAAGTTTCTTGGCAGAAACGCGGTTGCCCAAATTTAAAACATAAATTAAGATATGCGTAAAAACGGTCGAACCATCCCTACTTTCAGATAAATTTTCTCAAAAGGGACTCATTTGTAGTATTTGCCATAGCACCAGGGGTATGCTCGAGGGATCTACATTTTATATTACGCCTTTACTTGGGGATTGAATTGTTATCGAAAAGTTCCCTGGCGAGGCGCGGGTGCCAGAGTTTCCAAAAGTGAACGAATGCGTCAAAACTACCGAACAATGCCCGCTTTGGAGACCGACTTTCTCAGAACGGGTTTAGTTTGAAGTATTTGACATAGTACCAGAATGGACTCGATGGCTCCACATTTTATATTCCCGCCTTTAGTTGAAAATTGGCTTGTCCCCCAAAAAGTTCCCTGGCGAGGTGCGGGTGCCCAAACTTCAAAAGATGAAGGTATACGTAAAAAACAGCCGGACCATTCCCACTTTGAGACCGGTTTTCTCAAACAAGAGTTTATTTGAAGTGTTTGCCATAGTACCGGAATGTGCTTGGGGTTCTACATGTTTATTTCGGCCTTTAGTTGGAAATTGAGTTGCCCTCAAAACGTTCCCCGGTGAGGCGTGGGCGCCCAAATTTCAAAACGATGAACGAATGCGTTAAGACAGCCGAACCATGCCCATTTTGAGACGGGTTTTCTTAAAAACATCTCAGTTGGAAGCATTTGCCATAGTGCCACAATGGGCTCGAAGGCTCTACATTTTCTATTCTGTCTCTAGTTGGGAACTATGTTGTCCTCAAATAGTTCCCCGGCGACGCACAGATGCCAAATGTCAAAAGATGAACGAATGCGTAAAAACGGCCGAACCGTCCCTACTTTGAGACGATGCTACTCTGTATCCGTTGATTTCTGATGATTTGGCATGATAATTGCGAATGATAAAATTAGTCATCCGCGTTTTCGCATTGCTAGCCTTGCGTTTTTTTTACAAGTGGGAACTTTAGCGCACCACCGCGTTTCCCATGTGCTGCGATTCTTTCTAAAATTATCTGATTTCTTTGTTTTCGATGAGGCTCAGCAAGTTTGAAATTTGAAAAAGTTGATGTATTTTTAATAATTAAAATTGTTCAACAATGTTTAGGTAATTTACTCCACTTATCGAGACGATTAAACTTCTTCTCCAGAATGTCCCCCTGGCCGTATATCGCATGTGAATATACTGCATTAGTCAAGCCTTAACGTTATTTTAAATAAACGATATCAAAAGTCTCAAATAAACACCCTCAATGCAGGTCAAAAATGTAAAAAAAAAATTATATTGTAGTACATTAGGACGTTGTCTAAATGCCGCATAAGCGAGAGTTCTTATACTAGCTTGAGTCCAGACGCAGCCGACGCTACGAGCTAATCGGACCAATCAAGCAGCGAGAAAAGCGAAAGTCACTGGGTCTTTTCTGTTTATGATTGCTTCAGCGATGATAGAACACGTATAGAAACATCATGAACATCATGATGGTGCACATTCGACGTTGTTTGAGTGATCCCCATCAGCTCGTAGTGTCGGCTTCATCTGGACTTGAAGGTGAAACAAGTACCGTGTATATTGGAGCGTTCGTGGCAGAGTTGGCAACGCATGCTTGTTTCACACGGAGGATTTGAGTTTGAATCCCGCTCGGCCTGGATTTCTATTTTATTAATTTTGTCCTCTTCTAGAAGTCCAAGCCCATTCTCGGCTGTCATCGAGTGTTCTTGTTCAGAACATTCCTTGACGTGCCGCGTCAGTTTTGTGTGACGCGCAGTTTTGTGTGAGTCACCCTGTTTCGCCGACGCAAGATGCATGGCACCCATCTCTTTTAGTTCGTAGGCGCAAGTTTGACTCATAAGACGTTTTGTTTTTATTTCCTATACTCATTTACACGTTTTATTGGGGACAACATTGCACCACGCGGAAAGTGGATATAAATAAAAGCGTAAATATTATGTGCTTGAAATACATAAGCTGGAAATATATCCTTAGATACTTCCTGTACCGATTTGAAGCACTAATGATAGCATACGTTTCATGCCCTATAGACCTTTTCCACAAGGGTGGCGCCATCCTGAATTTCCTCACTTCGAGTGTGAGCGAAAATATTATACTGCCGTCGCCGCAATCATAGAATACATTTAGGATATAAGCGTAGCCGTCAGGCACTCTCGTTTTGCCTCCCCTCTATTTTCTGACTATTTTTCAGGTTTAAATGATTTATGATTTTTCTCGTCGCCCATTCAGTATCTCGTTCCCCAACGTGGCTGGGGACGACTGTGACGGTACCTAACTATGTCGCACTCCAAGTCAACTATAAGAATCATAGAAATGCCCGCGATGAATTCTGCGAACTTGTTCAAAAGTTCCGGTGATTTTCATTTGATCGCAGTAGTGCATGGGAATGGCAAGGAATAATAATAACGTTTTCAGTATTGTGCCACCGCATGAGACCCATTATTTCGTCCATTTTTATCTCTAGAGTTACCAACTTTTTCACTTGGGACACTCTCCGCTTCGGCAGGAATTCGCACATGGTGTAGAAGTTAATCGTGAATACGCACGTGTGAAAAGATAAGTGAACTAGGAGCTCCTGTCGCAAATTTGTGGCCATGGTCGGCAAAGCACTTGCCCACAATCTCAGGGTGGTGAATCCAAAGCGTTTACGCTCATATAAGAAGACTTCAGTACCCCGGCATGCCGTTGGACAGAAGTCTTCTTATATGAGTGTAACGCTTTTTGGTGTCCGTTATTTTTGTTACAGCCGGCTGTTACAGCCAAACGTTACAGTACTCCATAAAAGTGGACAGATAAATTACATTTTGCGTTAAAAAAAAGTGGAATGAATAGTAGAGTTCCACACTTCGAAGACGACTTTGTTGAGTATAACGCTCTGGCCAATCACCTCTTGACCCAGGAACGTGTTTTGGAAGAGCGCACTGCTTTATATTTGGGACCAATATATTCTCTGCTTCTGTTAGAAGATGTCGTAATTTCTTGGAGAGTAGAGCCGCTTTAAAACAAAGAATACCGCGGTAACGTACCCGCGGATTACTATATGGCAACATCCCTGTCGTGTTTAGGCGGGCGATTGCTTGTACAATTTTAACGTTTTCTTTTAGCGGGAGTCTCGTTGAGAGGTATGTAGGTGTCTTTAGAAGGATGGAGGGGACTGCATCCTTGGCAGAGCACCGTTGATCTCTTGGGATTTCGACAACCTCTCCGTTGCTAACATAACTAAAATGCTTTGCGATGTTTGTTTTTTTACGTAGAGTTTACAAACTATTGGTACAACTCCATAACTTTAGTTGACAAGAGGCAGACACCAGCGCTCAAGACAGCTCGTTGCCGTCCCGCGCTGAGTCCGCGCAAAGCTTCAGTAAGGTTCTCGCACCTGGAGAAATACTAGTTTCCTCGATGCATTGCGGTAGCGATGTCGTTGCCAAACTGGCTGGTAACATCATGGTCTCCGATATTCTTGGCGCGCAAAGCTCTCCTCTGGCCATTCTATTCGTAAGGAAAGACTGAAATGGAAAAAAAAAAAAAAATGGCGCGAGGTTGTTTTCGGTGGCGCAGTGGCGTTAGGCACAGGCTTGAAAACGAACATCATTGAGCTTTCTTGGCTAAGTACCCGGCTACAAAGGCGCTCGTTTGCCTGAAAGAAAGCACTGTCAGAGTCAGCGGATGAGCTGAGTGCCACTTAAATCGCGCTCCACCGCCTTCGAAATTTGAACGAAAATAATTGTTCTATACAAACGGTCTTAGATCTATCAGTTGGCAAGCTCCACAAAGAAGGGCGTTCTAAAATGGTTCTTCTTTTTATAGAGTTCTTATACTCCGTTCATCCTTAAGTTGAGACTGCAACTAAATTTATAGCGCGAGCTAACCGTCACTTCTGGTTTTGAGACGTGCATTTCTAGCGCGAGTGCTCGTTCTGGGGAAGAACGCTTCAAAGCGGAAAAGGACCGCTTTCGAACGACGCTTTTTTCTTTTTGCGCAAACTTAATGCTTGCCAGGAAAACCACAATATAATTACTTTCCACCGCAACCAATGTGCATCGAACATTCCAGAGGTTCCGCCGCTTCTCTCTATGCGCCGGGAAACTGAGGGAAGGGAGGAGACAGAGCAGTGGACGTCAGAACGCCGAGCTCTGACTGGAACGGATTAGTGGGTAGACGTAAAGCTAGCTGCCTTTGTCTCCGCTGCACTCGTCGAACGCGTTGGAAGGCGGAAGCCAAACGTCGGACGCCGGCGTTCTGCGTTCGACAAGTGCAGTGGAGACAAAGGCCAGGCCGCTAGATTTAGGTCTACCCACTAATCGTTCCAATCAGAGCTCGGCGTTCGACGTCCCCGCGCGCTCTGGTTTCCTCTTCTCCCTCGCTTGTCGGGCGCATAGGGCGGGCTGATAGCGTAGTGAAGGCCACCGAGCGCACGCGCCACGAAAAGACACCAGGCGTTTATACTTCGTTTCAGCTTAGGCCCGAGCGCGGCCGATGTTATGAGCCGAAGGGCCAATCAAACACGCGAAAAAGGCACAACCTCATGGCGTGCCCTCTGCAGTTGATAGGACCAGCCAGCATTCGCCGTCTCTCTCTGTGCGTGCTCCTCCGCCGACTGGTCTATCAAGCGACGAAGAGCGCGCCATGACGCTGCGCTTTGCGCTGTTTGATTGGGCTCGGCTCATAACATCGGCCGCGCTTCGGACCGAGGTTGAAACGACGTATAGAACTTTGGAAAAAAATCGCCTCCTGCGCGCCAGCCATCTTTGTCTGCTGTGCTGTGGAACGCCTTCTGATCATGGCTACTAGGTCTGCTGTGCGCTGTACTCGGACGCTGCGCATGCGTCCATCTAGCCCAGTGACATGCATTTTTCACCCAGATGATAAGTCGATGCAAAGGTCTATACACATTTTTCCACAAGGGCGCAGCCATCTTGAATGTCGTCACTTCTGGTATGCGGATAAACATCGTTTTGATCTCTACACGCCGCTGGAAGGTGTTTACGAAAAATGCGTGATTGTCACAGATTCTTGTTTTGCCTCACCTATATTTTCTCGCATATTCCAGGTTGAAATGTTTTATTCTTTTTCGTCCCAAACACCAGATACGGAACCCACGTGACTGAGAACGACAGGAAACAGAAAACTGTCTATAGGAAGCATTTAAACTGACTTTGATCTAGTAATGTTAGCTCTATAGACGTGTGCACACAGTTAACGCTTATGATTCCGCTATGCCGGCTGCTGGTATCAGCACTGTCTCGATTGCGAGCTCTGGAGAGGCGCGTGATATACTTCACCTCAGCTTAGACTATGAACCGATCTGCCGACAGCGATGCTGCAAGATGCGACGCGCCTGAGCCTTGGTTGCCTTGACTGGAGCAAGCGCTGTCGAGCAGTTGTTGCAACAGAAAATGCTTACGAAAGCGACTGCGTCGCTCTTTTAGCTTGCACGGCTAGCAGTAGTTCATGCTGGGTGAGACGATGTATGGGCTCAATGCGCTGTTTCTAGAACGGGCCGCATGCAAGGTCTCGCGTGACGCAGCAGTTCTGGCACGAGGCGTAGGCGACCGCGCTCTATCAGAAACCATATCCGTGTGAAGTGGATCGTTAAGCGCATACGCCATGCCGATTAGTCCACGCGCCACCGCACGCCGCGTTACGTCAGCAGACCTGCAGGGTAGGATATAACCCTAACAATGCTCTGCTGAGCGCGAGCACGATGCCAATTTTGGAACTTTGTTTAGAAAAGTGACTACTGCTGAGGCCAGCTTGTGCGGCGCCTAGAACTCCAATCCCTGCATTCTACTTGAGCCATGAGTAACATAGTAATATGTCTATTGAGGCCGACGTTCTTTGTCCTGCGGTCAAAGCGCGATCATTTCCGAAAAAAAAGATTAGGATTTCTGGGAAGCAAAAAATAATGACATCACTTGAAATCATTGCCTCACGAATGTATAGACTCTCTTGCAGTGAGGCGCGAAGCAGCTGCTGTCCTTGATTTTATTTAGAAACGAGACGGAACCGCTATTTGTGCAGTGGTAAATACCAAGCAAGAGAGAACACAGGCTTAGCGCGATACGACGTTAAGTCTACAAAAAACAAGGCATGACGACAAGCGGGGTTCCTCTAAGAAGGCTAGGCGTAAAACAGCGTCCCGCTTGCATGGGCACGCGCAGTGCGAGACTCTCTCGTGCCTTACGCGCTCGAGCACAACACTTTAGTGCGAAAACAAGTACCGAGGAGACGCTTTAAATCCACGCCGATTTGAACAGAAATGAACAGGGATCACGACCACAGCTCCACGTTTGTCGTCATGAAGCGGCGGTACGAGGAGAACTACTCAAGAACGCAGAGCGCTCGGTACACCTATTCCTATAGCCACACACTGGGGTGAGCGAGCAAAAATGCCCCTCTGGGATCGTAGCGCCCCTGGCAGCAGTTTTTGACCTTGTTCTAAACTTTGACCGAAGTTTCGTGAGCGGTAGCGTATTGAAGCACCCTAAAGTTAGCTGCCGGTTTTTCAGCCGAAGACAGCCTTTAGCGAAAGGAGACCCTCATTCGGTATGTTTAAAGCCGAATCAGATGTTCGGACTTATCCTGTCGTAGTCTCTGACATTTAACAAAAACCGTGGTTTTCATAAACGTGCGCTCACTTCTTTGCCTTTCCAACAGCCACGCAGCAAGCCCAGAAATCTACAGCTCGAGCCACGAGTCCAACAAAGGGTAAGTGGAATCTACCTGTTTTAAAATCTCACATATACTTCCGACACAATGTATAGAAAGGTGCGTGCAAAGTAGTAGAAATTTACGAAGTAATTTCAAAACTTTAAAAGAAAAAATGTTTTTTTTATTAGTTATATTAGAGCGAAACGTGTTTTGATTTCATTTGTTGGCCTATTGTCAGCCTCACTGAACAGGAATGAGTTCGATCCTTGTTCGCTTTGCTTTCTATACTCCGTTAGAACTTTCTGCGGCGATGCATTCCATTATTAGCAGAGCGAGTTCTAAGCTAACATTAACTAAAATAATTAGATGGTTGATTTGATCGATTGCTCTAATAATGGATCGTTGTGGAGACACTTAGTTCACGTCTTTGGGATACGCTCATTTAAGATTATAGCTCAACAAATGGCAAAAGCTCTTTATCTTGTTACGCTGCGCGTGCTAATCTAGCGTGCCAGTCAGTGCCGGCACCCTGATTGGCACCACTTGAGCGGCAAACAGCGACAACCGACACCAACCAACCTCAAGCACGTGCAGCATGCGTGCAAGGCATATTTCGTGGGCTTGCTGTCCCTCGTGATTACTTCGACTCGCACCGATATATTTGCAAGTTTTAAAATAGTGTTTTGTAGGAAATCTAAATGCACTACTTGGTCCGCGACAAAGCGCACCGGATCGGGCCCGTCCGATAACTACATCTTAAAAACAGCAACAAAAGAAACAAACATAATCCCATGGAGCAAACGAGGAACGGAGTTCCGCCTCCGTTTATTGAATATTCGATTAACCCAAGGCCGGTGTGATGATATTCGAATTATAACTGCGATCGGGAAGGAATAAACAAAACAGAAGAGGAGGAAGAGAGAAGGCGAAGACGGTCGGCGACTCTGGAGGAGAAGGTACGCAGAGGCGAGCCTATAATCAACTTTGCTCCGGGAGGCCGACTTCCCTCGCCCTGACTCCGACAACAATACTTGAAGCAACACCACCGGAACCGTATACGTCCGCAAGGCATCTCGAGACTCGTCACGAGGCATCGCCACAGTCCTTGGACACGGCGAGTGATCCAAACGAAACATAAGATTTGCCGTAATCAAATTTTTCGTTTATTTCTAATTTTTGTCATTCCATTTGTTGTTTAAAGTAACTGCTGTTATCGATTAGAAATGTATGGGATAACTATGGTAGCGGAACAATTGTCAAGCTCCGCGCGGTTTATAAAGAGCTACGCCTTACCCACGGGCCAATACTTGCAGCGGTGATGTCAGTCATCAGGACACTGTAGGCATCCCGCGATGTCCAGGAGGCGCTGCAAAAAGATACTCGTAAGGACTTGGTTCGGGTAGTACAAATTTGAGCGTCTCGAACTGCCACAGATGTAGGAGCGTGCCTGCTCTGGTGCGGAACGCGAGATCACGAGAAAATACAAAGAAACAACACACATTCGAACGCTGTCGAAACACAGGTCAAAGCTAAGACACTAATAAGCCATACACACGATCATAAACGTACCTTTAGCTAAGGGACCTTGCGGGCTTCTAACTACAATTTCCACAGACCCTGTCCCCGGATGAATATTACACTGCAATACTTCGCTCTCGGCAAAAGGGTTTGTTCACTCACGTATTGCCTGGGAGGGGGGGGTGTTGGAATCGGGGGAACGGTCATCAGCGAGGCCGGGGGAGGTCCGCTGCCACAGCAGCTGCTCCAAGTCCCAGCAGTGGTTGTCCACACCGCGTCATGGGGACGTCGTCGTCCAGGGTTCACCGTCTGCTCCATTCTTCGAATCCACCGCTCGACCTCTTGCCAGCACTTTCCCCGCGCCAGCGTCTCGTCTGCCGCCGAATCCCGCGCCAGCGTCCTCGTCGTCCTGTCACCACTGCACGCTCGTTGCTGTCCGCCGTCCGAGAGCTGCCGTCGGAGAGAGTCGCCGTCCGAGCGCCGCCGTCCGAAAGAGACCCCTATTTGTCCCGTCTTCCCCTTTTCAAGCCTTTGCCCCTTTGTTTTGGGAAGCCAGTCGCGTGACGTCAGTTGGCTTGAGGGAGTGGCGTAGCCGGATCTTGTGGTGCGCGAGGCCATCGCCGCTCCCGCGAGGCATGACGCATCTCGGAAGCATTGAGTCTGAGTTGCTAGGATTTGGGGCCCGGAGGGTCGGCGCGGGGAGTGAACAGCCAGATCTCCACAACCTTTATGGTCGGCGACGAATCAGTTCGCGATCCTCCGAGCGTATAGCACGTGCTCACGACCCAAGAGCGCGGGCTGGTTCGCCGAGTTCAAAGTGACCTATGTTAAAGGGACCTTAATGCTGGCCGTGAAAATGTCAGTCTGAGCCACGGGACGCCGTTTCGAACGTCGAAATCCAATTGTTGGCGTAGAAAGCCAATTTTGGACGTCGAAAGGTGCTTTTTTTTTCAGCACTACACAAAAAATATAACAGCTCAGCGAAGGTGCAGAAAATAGTGTCAAAACTAGTAAGGTGAGCTTGTAACGCCCGAAATGAGGGAGTCACAGTTCGTTAAAGATATGCCTGCACAACCAGCTTCCCTTGACCAAGGCTTACGTTGATAGCCAGGGAGAAAGAGAGTAGCACTTGAGGCGGCGTACCAGGATGTATCTTCCAGGCCCGGACAGGGCTTCGAATCGCCAGTAGGGCAAACAGAGGCCAGGAGGCGTTATGGCTCTCCCGATATGCTAGGTGGCGACACGGCCACCTAATCAACGTTCTTAGATCTATCAATCGACAAGCACCACGAAAGCACGCCGTCTGAAAATGGTCCTTCCCACTAATCTCTATTGCAGTAAGCTGGATTGCGGATCGAGACTTCTTTTGCTTGGGTCCAGTGGCACAACCGGCAGCCATCACTTGACACCAGTTAATGCATGGTGCTCAATGAGAAAAGAGTCTACATAGAGTTAACGCGGAGTCGGTGGAGGTTTCTTTTAGTTGGGTTTAGCAGACGACGAGCTTGAAGGCTTTGCTACGCGAAATTCGATCATTCCCGGAAAGCCGCTGTCAAGATGGAGCTTTGTCTAGCATTCATCAACTTCTGGGCTTCCCCGAGGACGGTCTTATTTACGGCAAGTTCTTTTGTTTATTCCCCTACAAGAGCAAGCTTGCCAGGTCAGCCGTGTGCGGTCCGGCACGTTTGATCTTTTTAATCGGCGTTCGCACGGTTGACAAACACCGATTTGATCTCTAAACACCCGATAATACTAAAATACTGGCCTTCGAGCACCGCGTAGAAGCTTTATTATTTCCACTTTTGTGTGTTTCTCTCATGGACTTACTATGTGTTGCCTGGTATCAAGAGCAGTTACCGCTGGTGGTGCCACCGGACGGGCTCCGGATCCGCGATCCAACCTACTAATATGGAAAAAATGATCAGTGGTCCTTCCTTGTTACCTGCGCGCGAGCAGGTTACGGGCAGATATAGGCCGATTGCGTTCCTAACGTCACTAGTGGCAAAGCCTCCACGGGCAAAGGAGAAGGACCGTTTCCAGAACGACGCCCTTTTCGGTCAAACTTTTGCGCAAATAGAAGTCTACCGTAAAGAAAAAATGCAGTAGAATCACTTTCCATCGCAGGCGAAATGTATCCAATTCTCCACTGGCTTCTGTCGCTTCTGTCCATAAGGCGGGCTGATAATGCCGCGCGGTAAATCCAATAAAGAAAAAAACTACGCAGCCGAGTCGGCAGCATGCTCGGCTCACACGCAGGTGACTCGGATTCGATAACCGGCACTGCACGTCCTTTTACCTTTTTTATGTAAATTAAAGATTCGAGAAAATTGGAGAGCCGTCTAGCGTGTTCGTGTTTAAAATGCATAGTTCGAGAGCGATCGAGGCAGAATATTCTAGGCTCCCAGAGAAGTCCCAAAAGAAGCCTCGCCGTGCCGTACGGAGTCAGTTTCGCCCCAGCACTCAATCCTACTGTTGCGCCGCCATCGACGCCTGCTATACTAGCCTCCTTTATTTTGTTTTGGGCACAAGGTTGCTCCATTAAACGTTTAGTTTCCTTTAGTCATTCGTCTCCTCGTCAAGTGTCGTTCGTGACTTGATATCAAGACATTAGGCTGACAGTGTAGCCAGCGCCATCTAGCGGACGTGGCCACGAAACGGCGCCATGCATTCTAGGAAGCTTGTCACTTGACTGATCTAGTAACGCTGCCCCTGATCGCTTCTGGGGATGAGCAAGCCGCTCCCGTGGCCACGAAGCCATGGGTACGGGTGCCCTCGTGACATCACGGGGTGCCATACTGCCCAAAATATTCGCGCCCGCCAATAAATATCGTCGATTGCCATGCACAAATTCAAAATGCGGTTCGAGTTCGGCGCAAGCCGCAGTTGCGGCGATGCTGTGTTTTTTGCCTGCGCAAAGTTTTGGTGTACTATATCCGCGGCTCAGCTAACTATAGGTGGCTGCCACTCGCTTCCCAAAATGGTGGGTTTAGTGAGGGTCGGAGATGCGTGCCGCTGTTGAGCCTGTCTAGTGTGCTGGCTTCACTGAGCGACAGAAATTATTTCTGGTAATACGAGGAAGCTAGGGTGTTATGAGCGCAGGTCACCTCTTTACCTTGAAAACAAGAACGGTGTTTAGCGTAATATTTACGCTAGGATGCGCGTTTTCATTTTGGAGCGAAACCGAAACTAACCTTCATTTTGGATTTAATTTCTCGATATAGGTCTTAATTTCGGATTCTTTCATAACTCAAGATCCAGGCTGATATTTGTAGTTGTTGTAGTTATTGAAACAATCAGTGCTGATATTTGTGCGTTCTCGATGCCTTTTCTCGCTCAGATAATTGTCATGGGACATAATGAACTGCGGGCCTTTTAATGGGTTTTTGGGTATTTAGATGATTAATTGGTTTGACATTATTCCCAGCACAAGAATAAGAGAATAATTCAAATTTTTACAATATGTCCACTAAACGTATAAATTAATAAACGCTGTTCTCACTGCAACAACCCAAAGACGGAATCCGAGTCAGACAACTGAAGTGTGCATGTGTGTGTTTTTTATAGCAACGCGTGACGCATAGGACTTCATATTACATCCAGTGTTTGACTGTTTGTCTATCTTGATAACGATGCCAGAGTTTTTCATATGCTAAAAAGAAAACAAAATTATACCTTTCTGGAAAGACTGTTGTGGGTAAATGGCGTATTTTCGTGATCTTGGCGTTAATTGGGGCCATACATTGCCGCGATTTGTATTAATAATAATAATATTAAAATTCAGATATTTTAATACGTAATTTTTCAAGCTCTACTATAATTTGTTGCTTATGAACTAATTTCAAACGCGCGAACAAGTATGACAATCAAAAGTGTGCTAATTATCATCACTGGTGCCAATTGCAGCATTTTTAATTACCAAGTAATAAAATAAAAATAGTCTAAAATCAATGAAAACAAGCTAATGTGAGAAATTCATATAAAATTACATTAATTGGGAGTAAAGTATATTTTGCTATCAAAGTCGCGTCTTTGGACAATCGGCGAAACGTCCAAAATCGCCGCCAATATCCTTCCAGACCAAATGCTAAAATAAAAAGAATAATAATAATTATTTGTTTTTTTATAACATTTAGTTACTTTCATTTTTACGCTCCGTCGTTTTGCCAGTCTCAGCCTTTCCAGTTCGAAGGAACGCCTACCGGTTTGCACCATCTGCTCACTGCAGCACGTTTCAGTGAAACAGTAGTGAGTTTTAGTATTGCGTATACGAGCGAACGCAAGCGCTGTGTGTTTGCGTTAGCTTTGCGTGTTCCACACTGCGCGTGCGCGGAGCCCAAAATTGCGGTCTTGGATCAGAGCATGGCAACGATGCGCACGCGCAACGTGGAGCACGCCACTCTAACGCAAACGCACAGCGCTTGTGTTTGCTTCAATACGCAATACTAAAACTCTCTAATAAGGTACAATCCCATACTGGCTGCAGCACCACGTTGGGACAGTGAAGAGTGTTGTTTGCATTCGGAAATGGCATTTCGCGAGCCATGATCGCGAGCAGTTCCGCCGTGCCCGCTGAGCAGGAGAATCGGGGACCCTCACTAGAGCGCTTCCCGTTTCCGCCGCGGGAGGGCGAGCATCGGGCTGGAGACACGAGTATGCTACAATACTCGCTTTGGAAAGCATGCCAAAGATGACTTCGCGTACATGCTGCACATGCTTGAGGTTGGTCGGTGTCGGTTGCTGCTGTCTTGTCGCTAAAGTGGCACCAGAGGGTCCTTCACGAGAGTGGTCCTTCATGAAGAAAAAGAGTGGGCAGGAACATAAACGTGGCAGTTTATCTCTCGTATTCTCCTGTTGTTATTTAGACGCCAATAAACCGATCCCACTAAGGGTTCTACGCATGCGTGACACCGCCATAACCTTAGTTCACAAGAGGTAGTCGCCCAGTGCACGAGACAGCTCGCGCAGACGTCCAGCGTGGTTGTTGCGCGTGCAGAAAGACATGCAGTTTCCACGATGTATGGCGACAGCGGTGGCGTGCTCAAACTATACTTCGTTTCACCTTATGATGTACCGCAGGAAGAGGCTACAAGCGCGAGCTCCTAGGTCTGGGGCACATCTCGGCGGCACAAGCTTTCGTGACTTAAGAGCGGCTGCCAACGCTGTGAGCTCGCGCTTCTAGCCTTCGCTACGGTACAACATAAGGTGAAATGAAGCATGCAGGTGAGACCGATCTATTGTGTCACTCATTTCCAAACTTCCCTACAACTAATCTTTAAGAAATATGGGAGCGTCCACTCTTCTTCCAAGCGCCTGGGAGAGGCAATCGCTGCAATCTACAAAGAGCGCTCCTTGAATGACTCAGCTGATAATATGTTTAGACCCCCGAAAAAGTTCTGCGCTGTGGGCACTCAGCGCCGTGAAACGTCATGCTCAGTGCCACAGCGCAGACGGCGTGTTAGGACCAAACATGTTATCAGCCCCGCCATTCACCGAGCGCGCTCCGTAGATTGCTGCTATCGGCTTTCCAAGTGCTTTACGGGAGAGCAGACGCCCGAGATTTTTAAATTGTTTTCTTCGCTGACAGCTTACGAAACGCGTGGCAAGACCTAAACACCTTGTTATCGTTTCCCAACCAATAATATTGCGCCATCAGCCGGTAAGAACTCGAATGAACCAAGCAAGAAGCCTGGGTATATTAGGCCAGGACCTGCGTTTCTTAAGACTATAGCCAGCCGGCAACGGCCAGGCGGCGCCAGCAGAGTGAGAGCCAACGGTTACACCCTGTCTCACTGTAACTTGGCAAAGGGTGAACGATAAGCCCCACATTGCGTGCCGACGGCTTCGATATGCGCTACGCATACGAGCGCAACGCACACATATTGAAGCATGACGCAGCGAAAAGCCTGATATTTCTTTGCAGTAAAAGCCCGTTCCGATGATACCTACTCATGTTCTGATTGGCCCTCCAGGGCCATAGCTTCCACCGTACTGGCATGTCACGCGATCACGGCTTCCTGGGATACCCCGTATTTCTTGCTCCAGACGCTAGGTATAAGAGGTGCCACCAGAGTTATAGCTCACGTTTGAACAACGCAGCCCACACTCCGAGGCATACCCAATGTTTCTTGCTTCAGTCGCTAGATGGCGCTGAACCAAACGGGATTGCAGGTTACCTATGCAGAGCGCAAGTTCGTCGTCTTCTTCTTGTGCAGGGGTTACATGCAGTGACATCAGAACGCCGAGCTCTGATTGGCCCCGATTGGAAGGATAGTAGGTAAATCTCAAGACACCTAGCATTGAGGTCTACCCACTATCCTTTCCGTTAGAGCCAATCAGAGCTCGGCATCTTGAAGTCCCTGCAACCCCTGTGCAAGAAGCAGACAAACATGCACTCCAGGACGCATCTTTTCTTTAATCACGGGAATAGCCACCGAAATATATTTTTGAGACGTATTAAAACATTTAAATAAACGTATACGGGAATGGCACGAACGGATACTGAGCGAAATTCGAATTTGCTACCATTATGTCTCTGAAAGTTTTGCCCGTGCGTCTGACGTAAAACTTTCTTTTAAACGTACCAGATTTCCGGGAGGCATGCCATGAAACACTACATTCTGCACTGCACCCGTATATTTTGAACGGCTGCAGTAATAGGGGACCTATTTTTCTCGTTGCCATTTTTTGAACAGCCAAAGCCTGTCAAAGGCCTCGTGGCTTGTTGTGAACCTGATTTTCGACGTCCTTGACGGAGCGTAGCGGAGAAACGTGGCGTCGTACAGGTCGAGTAACCTTATGAGATGTGGACTGCGACGGTAACTAGACATGTTCTTCACTCGTCTCCCTTTGAAACCAATAAAATTAAAACGGTAAAAGAAATCGCAAGTCTGAAGAGACATTAAGACTGATTTTTGTTTTGCAGCCTCTTTAGCTGAAGCGCAGCATACTGCAAGCACGAAACCAACCGAGGCTACAAGTAAGTAGAAAAGAGGCTCGTACGTGTCTTGAAATTGTATCAAAGCTCCTTAATAAATGGGTTTTGTTTACACCAGTAGCCGGTGTCACGAACGCACGCAAGTGCACGCTGGAACCTGTCAGGTTAGTTATAACAACGTGTAACGCCCTAGTGCAGGTTCTTAACTTTCATTTTTCGGATTATTCCTACTCCACTCCACATTGTTCCTACTCCACCTGCGCTGCTATTTTGTACCATCTCACTAGTAACTGTGGCATCTCTTTAGCGACATTCACTGTCGGTCTTAGGAAGGAGGGCGGTCAATGTTACCGTATTTTTTAATGTCGAGGTACAAGTTTGTGTTGAAAAGTAAGGCATGGTAAATGCAGTTTGACGTATTCGCGAAGTGTGTTTGGATAAACAGCCAGCGTTTTCTTTAGAAGCTGAGAGGTAACCAAAAACCACCTTGAAGACTAGTCCTGGTCATTCGTCATTGCTGGTGGATTGCCGACCTGCCAGAAAAGGTAGACGCCCTGAATCGGGACTTTATGGTGCAAAAAACGGAATCGGAAAATGCCTTGCAGCCAGAATCGTAAAACAAATTATTCGGTCTGGGCAAACCCAGAAGAGCGTGCTCACCAGCAAACAAACGGGGCAATGTTTTTCGTTTTGTTTTGTTTTTGGAATTACAGTATTAGCTCATTGACGGAGAAAGGCCCAGCGAAATCCAACATGCCTGTCACCTTCACACCGAATCAACTTCTCCAGCTGTTCCAAGCTTTAGATCCTAACAGACTTGCGGTAACTGTTAACGTTTGTGTGCCCTAGTGAGTACTAACTCCTGATTAGTTCAATGTTTAGAGCGCTCGCCAGTTTCTCAAAGGTCTCGGGAGCCTATTATAAAAACCTTATGAAGTATGCCTATGGGACAGTTGTGGCGCTCTCGTTGGCCTGTTTTAAAGTCCCGCGCTTTCGGAAGGAGCAGACTGGGTACATTTCGCCCTCGTTGTTCACATAATATAAGACGGCTCGTTTCTGTGAAGCAAAGCCCCTAAGACGGTCCTAAAGCGAAAAAACGCACGTGACCGAGCAACGTATCATAAGTTACGAGTTGTAAAATTTCTGCATATGTAAGACGGCGTACACACAAGCGCTGGCGTTGCGATGGCCAGCGAAGGCGGTGATAAACCATCTTTCTTGAAGAGGAAAACAACCCCGCGTGCAATGAGAACGGCTCGCCGTGACACTGAGGCCAAAAGACCTAATCACATGAAAAAACAGGTAAAGCTGGCGGTTCCTAGAGGCATGAGAAAATTTTCGAGCTGCTTAAGGCGTAGAGGTGGAGCAACTGAAGCGCGCTAATCTAAGCCACTCTCTGCCCGCCCTCAGCTCTTTCAACCCAGAAACAACTCGACTCTATTTGCAGAACAGCGCGGTTATGAAGTGCATAAAAGCGCGCCAACCATAAAGCGAAAATTGGTATCATGGACTTACCCCACAAGCTTTTCTAAATATGCGTCTCAGGGTCAAAGACCGGGTCATTCAAATTTTTTCAACGGCATACCAGTCGATAGCGGGAGTTGCGCTTCATTTAATCTAGAAGCCAATTTATTCTTGCATTTAGCTTGAGTGCGTTCAATTTCTTGAATCCGAAATATAAAACCGGGCTAGACCTCTACGATAATTGTATCGATCTGGAACCTGGGACAGCGTGAGTGAATTTGTCAGATATTGATGGAATTATCTTCGTCTATATTTCCCGCTCATATATGCTGCCAAAGATTGTACAGAAATATTTTATATACCCGCGTTAGCTATTTTGTGTACGTTGTCAAGGCTAGCATAGCATCAGCCGTTATACTCCAATTCAAGTACTTGCGCTAGTGCGTGCGAATGCACGATGAAGTCACGTAAACGTGGTCTTGCAGCAGGACGTGGCTGCAGCACAGTGGAAGATACGCTAGTATGGACAACGAAGCACACAATAGTTTTCACCATTTTAAAACAACGCACAAGAAGAGAATAAGAGAAGAAACACGTAGGACAAATGGTTCACTCCAAACTAATGTATTTTGAAAGAAAAGAAAAAGACGGAGCATCAGAAATGAAACATACCTACGAGTGACCTTGTCCAGCCGGAATTCAAAATTGTGCCTTTTTTCCTTCCGTTTTTGTTTCTCTTTTTCTTCTAGGATTTTATCGTTTTTTTTCCTTCTGTTGTTTCTACTTCATCTTCCTCTCTTTTTATAGCTCGACTCACTCAAGTCTTTCTTGTTTTATTTTTTATTTTGTGTGAGTATGTTTAACTAACTGATCTCTATGACTATTTGCTTGATCGAGTTTGCCCGCTCCGCAAATACGGCCACGATAGGCCATCTTTTAGTGGAGTTATATCATCTCTAGCCACACCATAGTAGCATGGTGGTAGTAAGATCCCACCATGGTGGGACTTATAAGCTTTTGTGCAATACGCATGGAATGGGGTTAAAAGAATCCTTCGTGTACTTGCCTTTGGCATACACCAGATTGCCAATAACAATAAAATGATGGACTAAAGTTTAATAAATAAATAGATAATAGTTTTGTTCTGAAAGTACCTGACATTAACTTTTTGGGACATAAAGATTATACATTTGGAGGCAGGGGTACTGTATTAACTGTAACGAGGTCTGTAGGCAGGTTGAAGGACAGTGGGTATTGCACCTTCCCTTAGGCCCACAATTTTCTCCGTCCTGTCAAAGCACATTTTTCTTCAAAGTGGTCCGAGCAGACCACGCTCGTCTCTGAAGGATCCCAGTTACACCTGCCGACTTTTTTCATCCGACAGCTGAAGGGTCGCGGGGCGACTTCGTGGAAACCTTGGGAACAAATAAATATTTTTCACTGGACGTATCCCTGCGCGCCAGGATAGCCACAAAACTCTGGATACTTACCGATCGTAAGTTCTTGTCTTTTCGCGATCGGGACGATTTGAACGGCGCGGAGCAGAACATGACGGCATAGTCGACCTTCTTCTGTCGCATCCACTAAGATTCAAGAATATGCTTCGTCGAGCTACTTCAATCAAGCACCAAATATCACCCACGGTACAGTGTACTAGACCCACGACTATTTTTATGGCAGCCTGCCGCCACAGGGCTGTCCGCCATATTGCTACGATGGCTAGATATATTATAACTACCAAAAAAGATGGCCGAACGTGGCCACATTCCTGTGCATAGGCGGAGCTGTGCAAACGCGATCAAGCAATAGTCATAGAGATCAGTGGCTTCATTTTTGGTGCTTCGTCTTTCTCTTTCTTGCACAATGCATCAGTTTGTAGTCAACGTACTGTCCTGTGTTCTCTTCTCTTGCTCTCTGCTTGTGCGCTGTTTTAAAATGTTATCTACGTACCACCTTGCTCAACTCTTCACATCACTACAGTTGACGCGAAACATAGGACACTGAAGTTTATGCATGGGTGGCTTTTCCCTCTGGTTTATAAAAGCGTATACTCATAAAGCTACTTTTTTACACGGCTATATTGATGAAGTCTTAGTGAGTTTTTAGGGCAGCGTACCATCGGGTTCAAATGAAATGCGAACAGTGACGGAACTTCGGGCCCATTACCGGCGCAGCTTCTCAATTTGTCCTTGGCGAGGTTCAAACCAGTGTTGGACAAAATACTCGATAAAAGTATTTAAGTTAAGTTACTAAATACCTGCTTCATAAAGTATACAAATTAGTACTCAAGTTACTTTCACTGTAAAGTATCTCGAGAAGAGTACAAATACTTAGAAATGTAACTCAATTACCTTCGAAGATACTTCCTCATTGCGTTTTTGGTATCGACGTCAGTGACAAACACAATTATAAAGTTCCGCAAATCTGGTTTACCAGAATGGTTTATGAGCACGCAACAGCATAAGACGGCAAACAAACAAAAATAAAACACATCGTAGGGTTATTCTATGCAGTCCATCTATAAGGAGCAGGATATCACTGATACAAATTACAAAAACAATTCTGAAACAAAACAAAAAAGAAAAAAAGAGGTCGCTTTAACTATAGTGACATCGCTGAATACACGTCCTGCGGCACACCTTAGACGCATCCGTTTAACTACAATCCATATTTCCTATGTGGGGAGTTCACTATAAACGAATTTGGGATACGGATATGGGTGAATGGATAACAAAGAGAACACACATTTAGTACCAAAGTTGAAAGCTGGGCTAGTTGGTGTAGGCTAAACACAATGTAGGTAAAACAGCGCAGAACGAGAAAGACTAGAAGGAAGGAACAAACAGGACGGGACAGGCGCTGCCACATAATAGCCACAGCACTGGTCACATCTTCTTCAAGTAAGTTGCGTTCAGAAAGGCACTCAACGTTGGGGCACGCTTTTTTTGGCATTTTGAGAGGTCATCTTGCTCGTAGTTCGTTTGCTGTCCTTATCTCTGCTTATCAATGTTCGCTTACCAGACAGTGTTCATGAAAACAATAAATGCCACACTGACAAAAAAAAAGACCTCGGCGTTTTGCCGTAACGCAGTCAAATATACAACAAGCAAACAAAAAAGTGTATTCTTTTTGTGTACGCTTTTCATTTTCTTCTATTTGTTATTTTCTTGACACTGAAGTATGCATTGCTGCCGTGGGTCGTTACTCCTGCGTTGCGCTTCAGTGTGGCAATCTTTACTTCCGTAAAACCAGCCCTATTGCCTGAGGAGTTTTGAATAGAAAATCTGGCAAACAAAAGGCGCCTTTTGGAAGGCGAGGGGAGAACCTTCATTGTACGAGCTTTGTGGTGAAATAAGAGTCACAATCGGCACAAAAGCAATTTTTTCACGAGCTCAATTTAAGTCACCGTAGCTTATCAGATTATCAGAGCTAGCAACAGGATTTGGTTTCTCGAAACAATGTTCACGTTTGCTCGTGCCACGCCCACGCCACTTCACACCGAAAAACTCGGACAATGGCGGAATGTCAAAAATGTATTTGAGATAACGAGTTACAAGGTACTCAGAAATGTTATTCAAATACACTATCAAATACTCCCGATCAAAAGTATTTGGAAGATACCAAAATACTTCAAAACGTATTTTAAACACAGTATTTTGAGGAGACTACTTGAGATAGGAACAAGTCTGGTTCAAACACATTGGAGTGTGACGCACAACCTCGCAGCGCCCTACTCCGATGTGTTTGAATCTCGCCAAGCACAACCTAAGCTTGGAAGCTGCGCCGGTAGTGGGCTCGATGATCCGTCACTGTTCGCATATCATTTGAACCCAATGGTACATACTCGGAATAACGGCAAAACACTTCTCAATTTAATAGCGGCCCGCCTCGCCGTAGTCAAAATGGAAAGTGTACGGCGGCCATAGAGATCCGTCACTGACACGATCAGTTAATTCGAAGTGCTGCGGAGGAAACAGTCCAACACATTTCAATTTATTGTTTACACATTTGCAATGATTTTGTGAGGTGCATTGTCGTATGATGTTGACATCTAAAAAAATGTTCTGTTTCTTTTTTTAAATTTTGCCACAATTTGTTTTTCAGAAACATTGTTTTTAAGTTTTAGCTCCATCAGCTTCCTTGCGTGTGAAATATGACTAATGTTTTCTCCTTTCACGGCTAAGCAATCGAGGCGTGTGAATCCACCTGCTCGCCCGACCAATGAACCGCCTCGCTTTTATTGCCCGACCCCGCTTTCGGCCCGAGAGTGTGGGCAGAGAACGGGATCACCTGGTGCGAGACCGACATTTGACTGGTCCAACAAAATCTAGTCACCGACAAGTTAAGAGACGTAGGGCTTAGCGAGACGCGAGCATGTTCTTATGACCCAGCAGCCAATCAGATTGCCGCACCAGCCGTCCAGAACTCAGAAGGGCCAATGACGAAGTGTGATCATCATAGGCCGCGCCTCTGCTTTTCTTAGCTGTCAACGACTATAGCTTTAATTGACCAGTGAGTTTTGTAGTGAAGCGAGTGTACCCACATCAACATATTTTCCATGTCAGAGGGCGGCATCAAGAAACAAATGATTGCAAGTTGCTCTAGCGAACGGTTTGAATACATTTTTTGAAGTAATGTCTTGAATGCCACTGATCGAGATCTGCATTAAATAGCCAATAACAAACAATACACTAAGGTGGCAGAAGCAGGTAGAAAAACAAATTCGAAAGGGATTTTCTGCATGACAGAATAGTAGCACCCGATGTTTCCTAAGAGACTTCGCGCCTTCAGGATCCCGAAGACGCCGAACATTTTACGAAAGGTCGGCTGCCCCATTAAACTACGTAAATTTTTAAATTACGTTCGAAATACAGTTGAAGTACATATGAGCATATTTCAGACGTATTACGTTTTTCTAAGGGACGGATAATCTGTTTTCTGTTTATTCTGCACAGTCACTCGAGGAATCAACGTAAGGGCGGCAACGATAACGGAAACAAGAAGTGCTGCCACTGAAACAATGTCAACGGAGTTCCAGAACGAAATCACGGCAGAAGAATTTTGTAAGTTACGTGCACTACGTTTTCTTCCTTAATGACCTTGATCGCTTTTGCGACTAATTAGCATTTGTTTTTAGAAGACATTCAGTGCTCTTTTAATTCCCTACATAGCCCAGGAGTTACATTGAAGATTGAATATGAGTGGAACCTGGTGAAGTTATTGGGCCCCGTTCCCATCGCCTTCCCATTTGCCGTGCAAGCGTGCCTTTTGTGGTCTAGTCAGTAGCGTGTCTGGCTTGCAACAGAAGGGTCGTGGGTTTGAATCTCGCCTTAGATACTTAACCCTTTCTTTAAAGCTGCTCGCCATTTATCGTGTGGAAAACATTTTCTCCTCAAACTCGATTTGTGAATAAAATTTGCACTAAGATTTGCTCCACAAAACTCGGTAGCGAGACGTAGAGTATACAGTTCCGCCTGCTAAATTGATCAAACGACTCCATATTCTATATATTCTTCTTAAAAAATAACAATAGTGTTTACGTGTACACATTTGTGTACGTAGCGTTTGAAAGGGTTAAAATTTTCTTTAAGGGAAATGTATTACTTATAAAGTAAAATCGTTTGAGACATACGGCGAGTTTAATTACAATACATGTCATGCTTGTTAATCACTTTCATTCCACACGTGATGTCACGTTTCACGTGAGGTGTATGTGGGTTGTTTGGAAATTCCCGCACGGGGTCATGCGCCTGTTACGTCGTGACGTTATCGAACAATCAGGATTTTTGCGTCACGCCACGCAGACGCCGGCTTTTCTACCTTGCCACCGAGGCCGGTTTTTCTGCGACACGAGCTTCTATTGGCGTCATCGCGTTAAAACATGTAAAGGCGCTGTGGCAGCGGAGGTGTGCACCATTGCGGAACCTTATCAAACCGACGGTAGCGCACAAAACGTTAAAAGCATGACTCGAGGTTCAAAAGCAGTATTATGCTAAAACGAATGAAATACTATCCACTCGAAAGAGAGCATACCGCCTCTGCTTGTGGCATCAATGAATATAACGCCAGTATACAAAGCTAAGAAAGCAGTTCTTTTCAAACGTGGAAGGAAATTCAACTCCCGGCAATAGACTACTACAAAACATCCCGGCATGCAACATAACGCATTGCACAGGGGCCTCTTTGGCCATAAAGAGAAGTGGAATGGTTTCGATTTCCATTGTTGCCCTGATGACGAATTAGTGTATCTCAGCAGTGCCTATGCATAGAAAATTGCTGGCAATTGTGTTACACGTGAAGCTCGGCGCATAAGCTCGGCGCTCGATCAAGTTAGTTTAACGCCTGGCTTAACGCGTGACAT